>JAJGOT010000192.1:1277500-1418281 GCA_022457155.1 Cladopsammia gracilis
AAAAAATAAATCATTTAATTAATGAAATTAATGAACTCATTCATTCACATAAAGGAGGCCTAATTAATCATAAAAGGTTTCTTTTAGTCGTCTTCATCGTCACTTTTCATACAATTGTTCTTCAGTTCTATTTTTACATGTGTGGTAAAGATGAATTTAATTGAATTGAATTGAGGAGAGTTCTGTTCTCAGGCCATAGTTTCTACATGGCTACTTTAACCTACAATGGGCCCAGGTGATTAATCGCTGCTAATTTCAAACATGGCATACAAAATACAAAATAAAAAATACAAATAAATGTTGTTTTATAGTGGACGAGCACTTGGCTATCAAGCTATTTCACAGGCACGCCACTTCAAAATGAAGACTAGTGACAACAATACACGTGACACCTGCTGACCCTAAATATGGTAGCTGAAAAGGTGTCAATGTGGGAGTTTTTTATGATAGGGGAGGGGAGGGGAGGGGCTTCAAGCTAGTGCGCTTCATTACTAATGTTTATAGACCAATTATCTCTTAAGGGGACACTGTCACCTATTTTTAGTATCACTTTGAAAAGCCAAAAAACATATTTGTTTCAATGTAAACCTTAAAATAATGGTCCAGTTTTGTCAACAAATACTCTATCAGTGCACAGAAACTAGTATTCGTTATCTTTGGCTGCATGCGAATGGCCAGGATGGAAATGGATTGCAACTTGAAAAAATTGGCCATTTTTTCAAGTTCCTCCCAAGAGTCGTGGAAAAATCGCAGGAAAACCTATTATGGTTTGTTCTTCCTTGAAGAAATCACTTGATATTATCTTCTTGGTGTTCTAAAAGCAATTTTATGTTTGAGCAAAGGTACTTTGTCGTATATTTATTGTATTTTGACCAAAACACAGCAAAATCTGCGTGACAATGCCCCTTTAAATTTCTTTCGTTTTCTGAAGTCTCGGAAGACATGACAAATTTTCTTGTACTTTAACTGCTTCACGTGCCTGGTCGTCTAACCCTCGCTCAGCAAGTCTAGACTGAGTAGTTACTTTGATAGCTACGGTCCTTTGTAACTCCATCATCACTGAAATGAGGTCCAATGCCTGCAAGCGTTTCTTCAGAAGCTCCAACATTGTGGCTAGTAAAGACCCTAAAAAAGACCATCTAAAAATTGCATTATCCGGATATTTCACCTGAAGAGTTTCGCGGGGAATTTCTTCATTTTCCATCGAAATTGTTGAACCACTTCTTATCACCAGCTTCGTATTAGGAATGAATGCTAACTTCTCTTTCAAACATCGTTCTATTATTTCCTTGAGTTGTTCGTTCCAGTACCTGCGATCATCCACAGAAAGTACGACAAAAAGGGTGGACTCTTTACCTATAAAGAGAACAAACAGTGGACCATTAACGGTTCTTCTAACAAAACATCAGTATTAACGGCTTCTATTTTAATTATAAGAAAGCCGTACTGGGGATACGAGTAGGATTCCCGCAACTAGCGCACGTTTAAATTGAAATGATGTTTTACATATCTGCCTCGTTTCGAGATAGGAGATAGACATGCTAAATCCAGCTATGTCGTAACAGGCTTAAAATTGATTTTTCTTCCTCTATGAGATAGTTTCTCAGCTTTATCTGTTTTTGTTGTTCAATTGAGTCAACAGCAGGACTAGTTGTATTATTGTTCACTTGACGATCAAAAGAAATTAACTTCAGTTAGATTTTTAGTTTCAGGCAGCCGATGATGACCCCATTCAACGAAAATTGTCCAATTATTTTATGCGCGGTTCTGGAGTCACACCTAATGCCACGTGTTTATATGTGGAAAATGTATAAAAAATGTCGTACGTGATATTTCAAAGGGCTTGGTGAGTATCATAAAGTTCAACAGGGGTAAAGAGGAAAAAACGAAATAGCTTGTTCTAGGAGTTCAGATCGTGGGAAGCGACGCGAAGGGAAAATTGCAGCGGAGAAAAAAGAGAGGAAACTGGGAAGAGAGTAACCACTTGCAATATTTTCCATCTCGCGTCGCCTATCCTTTGCTTCCAATTCATGATCCCAACGCCCAGAACAGGCTATCAAAAATAGATGTTCGTTTATGTTCTAAATTTGTTCCTGGTTAGCTCAGTTGGTAGAGCGCCAGTCTGCAGAGCGGGAGATCGCAGGTTCGAATCCCGGCCGGACCAACACTCTGAGGGCGAAGGTGCTGCCTTTGCTGTGACTTCTACAAAAGGTTAGACCTTCACGTGACTCGCATGACCACCTAGAAATGGCGGTCCTGTATCCGATGGGGACGTAAAAGAACCACTGAGGGCGTAACATAACCCCCCACCCCCGTGCTCAGATCTTTTGCTCTCGCCCCAATTTTCGCGCGGCCAGAATGCACAAAAAATTCGTTCGTACGGGAACGTTTGCTTCGCAGGCTAAGATCTATTTGTGATGTGTGTGCAATTAATATAAAGTGGAATCGAACCAAAAGAAGGAGAATCTTGAGAATCAATACTGCAATTGGTATTACACTTTTCAGGGTTGTAACTAACCTTCATCCTGTGCATGTTGTATCCATTTGTCCATGACGGTTGAAACAGCCATTTCAAATTTCTCATACTCTGTCTGTAGTTCTTCCTCCTTCTGCTTTATCTCCTTCTCGATCTTCAGTCTTTCTTTCGTCCACGTTTCTCTACTTTCCACCAGCTGCTCTAGTTCTTTTTTCAATGCAGTCGGGTCCTCTTCCAGGAAACCCCCGAGGCAGGTAGGACGCCTTTATTTAAACACGATAAGAAATCAAACCTTATGACTTGTGTGGTCCTTTATCAATGAACTAAACATTAATCTAAAAATTATTAAAAGTTATTAAAACTACAATCTCCTTAAGATAACACATGCTAAGAAAACGCTAAAAACTCTAAAAGCTCTAAAACATTAAATTTAATGAAAACAAATTTAAAACTTACAGTAAAAGCAAAGGTTACATTAAAACTAAAATCATTAAAATGCTTTTCACTGCCTTACGGGACGTCGTCATACCTTTCTCTTGCTGTTTCTGTATGCTTTAGTTCCATCTTTTCCAGACGCACCTTTAACTGATTTTCCCTCCTCTCTGCATGTTTATCCTGTACCAGTACCTGCCTTAACATGTACATTTCTCTAAATACTTCCATTGTAGGCTTTGCCGTTAATGTGGTTAATACACTCCGTGAATTGAATTCTTTAAAAAATGATCCAATTCTTTCAGCATTATTGTCTGCAACACTCGTACTGATGTCAATAATCAAAACTTCTGCTTTAGTGTAAAACTTTGTAGGGCGATTACTGGCATTCGGCAACTTTTCAATTTCTTTCATGGAAATAGCAGGACGAAGTGTCCGTGGTTTAACTTTCTCCATCAGCTCTACGAGATCATACAACTGCAATGCCTCGAAAACATCTTTTAACACCGTGACTGGAGTGTCGGGAAAGAATTCCCTAATTTTCGTTAGTCCTTCTGGGCGGAATATTTTAGGATCAAGCCCATATGATTTATAAAATCGTTGCAGAACACTATGGTCAAGTTGAAGTCTCCATACCAGTTCTGCGATCACTTCTTTACTTAGATCTTTCAAACATAGTTTGGAAGTGAAATCTATAAATATAAGTGAAAATAGTTCAAGATCAGTAGCTAAGAAAGATAAATTGCTCAAAGCAGAAACAGGTTGTGTTTAACCCAGTTGTACTGCCAAAGACAAAAGACAAACGTACGTGTGTTTTACTATTAAGACCCGATATAGCGATTCCCGATAGAGTGTGGTGTTTTATTATTTAAGACCCGATAGAGCGATTCTCAAAGCAGCAGTCCGCGTTTGTTTTGGTTTTGTACTGCTCACTTTTAATGAGTTTATTATTCAGTAGTAAAACCAAAATTAATGGTAACTTACAAGTACGATTTCCTAATATATTTACTTCGAGGACGTTGTGAACTAGCTGTTTTTGCATCTGTTATGGTCGGCTAGAGTGGTTGACTTTAGTTTTGGCTCTGAAGAATAATTGAAAAGCGCTCTGTTACTATACGAAAGAAAATGGATGACTTCTGACTGGAATCACCTACCTATGAACATACATGCTGCAAATTAAAAGCCCGAAAAACGAGGCGGCAAGCGAAGAAATCCGAAATTAAAGTCCTATCGAGTTTATAATATATATTTTATAAGTATGAAGTTTACCAACATTTTAGCTTACCGCTAGTTTCTTCCATTCCAAATTCAGATGGTGCGCCTTGAGATCCCGGCATTCCACTGTCGCTTGTTTCCGTCGTTATGCTGTCTGTATCAGTATCCTTGGCTTTTTCCAGATAACTCTGAATGTAAGAGCGTTTGTCTTTATCCATGTATTTAAGAAGCTCGTCTTCTCGACCATCTGGACCTTCCGAAAATAAGAATAAAAAGTATCGAAAATAAAAATGAACATTAATTTGAAATAAAATTGAAATGGGAATAAGGAAGAATTAGAATGAAAGCAACAAAAATTACTAACAAATTCATTCAGAAAAGAGGTTAACAGTAATTTTTTTTTAGTTTTAACGAAAACATTCTGTAAATAAGAACAACAACATGTAAACGCGCAAAAATGCTTACATATAACACCCCAAAATACGTTTATTTTACCGCTACTTAAATATATTAGACAGGATAACTATTTTTTTGTTTTTCAGTTTGTTTTCTTGTTTTTTCTTACACAAATTAAGGATAGTCACGAAATATAGTGACTTTAAAATGGTGAATTGTAACAAGCCTACAGAACAGACTTTAGTTGTTATTTTGTGGCAAACAAGCGCTGAGTTATAACGCTGATTGGGAGGGTGAGTTTAAAGAAGTGCGAAACCAAAATGACGGAAAAACAATAAACAAGTTTTACAATTCAGCACTCCAACAACAAAACGCGTTTGCATTGCAGACTAAATAGTTTTAACTTGTGAGTACCGCTCGTCTAAAGAAACTGTGGACCTGCGTCGGCGGGGGAGTAAAAAACAAAAATTTGGTTTTATCAGCCGAGTTAATAAGGTAAATTGGCACCGTAAAGAGATTCAAAAGCTCACGTTCCGAGCGCTAGCTTTTCGTCAGAGTGAATTTGTAGGCTGGTTGAATTGTAGCTACGAATGTGCGAGCCAAAATTAAATTACGTTACCTTGAGCTTCATTGGTCAGCTCGTTCCGGGCTTTCTCGTATTCTTGTTCGTCTATGGTCACGATCACTTCCACTTCCTCTCCACCAGCAAGTTCTCTCATTTCGTCGGTGACCAATAAGGCTTGCAGGCGTGCTTTCAGCGTCCCATCTTTGTATAAACTCCACAAGGTTTTGAGAGCTGACACATTTTCTGCTTGAACTTTAAGGTACACACTACCTTCAGTTATTTGGAACAGCTTGACGCCAGCAGGAAGCACACAGGTGTTAATAGCAGTGATGAGTTGATCATATGTGGATCCACGTCTCAATAGCTCATAGGCGGAAGCAACTACGATACCTCCTGCGACCACTTTGAACACAGTTTTTATGTTCAGAACTAAATGTTAAATAACGGAGTAACAAACGTGTTAGTCTGCTCCAGGTTCTCAGAAAGTGGAGACAATCGAAAAAGAAAAAGGAGCCGCGAAAATAAGCGTGCTGAAATTGGAGAGAAAGAGATCGGTTGCGAGAGCCTATGGTCTTATGACCTACGTAGTTCTGATACACTAGCTCCTGGAATATATTCTGTTTGGTCAGTTTTGTCGGGACTTGAACAAAACTTAACAGCTTGTATCATCTATGTCAACTAAAAGATAGTGAGCGCAGTCCATGGCCATGTGCGATTTAGAAAAATCCTAGTTATGTGCCCCTTCCTCTTCTCAGTGCCGCTTTCTTTCTCTGGTCTCTGCCTGTTTATTTTCGTGCTTTTCTCGCCATTTGATAATGACAAGACGGTATCACGTTTTTCATGGATAACTTGTCTCCATATAAATGGCCTCATAGCGTCCCCTCTTTGGGACCCCCCAAGGGAACCCGGAGTCTAGAGCCAGGGTCTGGAGGAGGTTTTATTCAGCCAGAGGGTTTCCAGCGCGTGACTGGTTAAGGGGCACTCATGATGACAACATGAGGTCAGTGGAATTGGAATTTTCAGAAACAAGGTTTTATAAAATATCAACCTCCCGCCTGCTATTCTGCAAACTTAAAACCCTGTACTTGATTGGGCTCGGAGGGCCTGGACCAGTTGATGTTAACGAAAGTTTTCGGGCCCTCTTGTTGTTTGTTGGAACAAGGCCCCAAGGAATCACAACAAAATCAATAACGTAGCAACAAAAACAAAGAATCATGAAACTATGGACAAAATGGCTGAAAGGAATTACTCATAGAAATTAGCCCACAGGAGATTAGCAAAATTTTGTCATGAAATTCATTGTAATGTCTTAATCTTATCGGTAAAAACTACATACAGATATGATATGAACAATAAATTGAAAACGATTATAACTTATATTAATAAATTGAAAGGTAACTGATACTATTAAAATAAATATAACTCACTGATGTGATAAGTTTTTTCACTAGTCACCCTTCACAAAGGTCTAAGAAGAATTTTTATTAGAGTTTGACCAAAAATCAAACATTATTTTCATTGTAACAATATTTCTTTCCGGCTATAAAAGCTCCAGAAAACTCAAGCCTATATTGCGTGCCCATATGTTTAATTTCGACGATTGGGCACACGCAAAATGCCGAAAAAGAGACTGGATACGAATTGCTAATGCACTCCACTTTTCGATCACAAGTTTAAATTGATCCGCTTCATTTAAGAAAAATAGGTACGCAATGCGTACAGAAGCGACGACGAGTTTCAACTTGGTGTTAAATCAATAGGTCTGGGATGCTCTGATAAAATCAGTGAATCACTCGATTTAAATGCGAAGTTCCACTAGAAAAGGGTCGGTGTGAAATGCAAATTTCGGCGTCTTTCAGTCAGTGTATGCTGTTGACCAGAGCATCCTATAAATGAAATTTGCTTTAAAAAGCTCATCGCCCCAGCAAATAAAATCAGAAGAAGCCAAGGACTTGTGATAGAACTTTCATTGGTACAATGACATTTTTTCCAAACATTTTCAATTTTTCTACTAATGGTCGTAGGAATAACGTATGTTTGTCAGTTGTTGATTCTTTTATATTGGATTGAAAACTGAAGGTGAGAATGGCCAGGTCAGGCCCCGGGCTAAGCCCTTTTTATACCAGAACCTCCTGTTGAAGACCCAGTAGTGACCATTATGCAGTCTCGATCTGTGTTCAAATAAATAACAACAACAGAGGCGCGTGGAGCGTAATGGTCATTACTGGCTGACACCAATAATCGTGATATGCATGAGAAATATATCACACAATTGTGGTTGCTGCATTGGTGATAGCACATTTTATTTAAACCATATTGCACAAACGTGTGTGCAAAATCAAAACAATTCATCGTTTTTCCTTCATATTTGTGACATATTTGGTTGGTATAATTTTATGCTGATCAGGCTTAATATATGTCCATACCCGTTAAGCACAGGTGACATTTTCATTTTCTGAGTTAGTTTCACTTGTGTGCAATTATTCAATATTTGTACATTTTGCAAGTTACATGATAATCAGTCCATTGTTGTCCGGACGGCTGTTTTCCTGATAAATTTCCTTACAGCCTTATTATGACATGTTAATACAGGCAGCACAATTTGAACTGTACAATGTACATCGTTAAAACTGTTACAATGCTAAATGACAACAACTGGAAATTGTTTCCATGTTTGTGCTTCACAAATTGAAAAGACTTTGTCAGCTCTGATTATTATTATTGGTAGTTTGAAATCTTGTGGTTTCATTAATGCACATACAGCAGGTCACCAGTTTCTTCAGCACTTGAGACTTTTCATCATTGTTACCAGCATTAGTTGATGTGCTTAATGTTTGCAGATGCATTGACTGGAGGTGATTGAGTCCCTTTAAAAGAAAATAAATGAAGTACCTTGAGATTCAGTTCATTTTTTAAGTGTTTTGTCATACTAAAGTTTAAAATCAAAATGGCTTTATGGGGACTTAAAAGAGGAATTAAAGTGCTTCATTTAGAGATACAATGGATGGTGAAGAATTCAAATTTTGGGAGCTGAGAGATTTCATTTTATGTATAGAAAAAACTATGACATGTGGCTGGTCACATTTAGGGATGGACCATTCTATTTTTGAGGGGGAGGTTGGGCAATTGCTGTAATGGTAAATGACAATCTCTTATATGAGACATATGTAATCTCGGAGACAGCAACAAATAGTCCTTTCCTGCAAACTTACACAAATGGGAATAAAGTGAATTACCAAGCAACAATATTTCATTTAAATTGTTTCTAATCCAAGTCGATGCATTCGTTCTAAAATTGTAAACAACGGCCGTCAAGCACATACATGTAGCTACACACTGTTTACCACAATTACTTACAAACAGCGAGACATTGCCCTGATGAAAATGCTCATTTTAGACCTAAAAAAAATAAACCTGTATATTATATGCTACATGTATTCCCAAAGGCAGTCCATTGTTTTCTCTATTGTCTTTATAATAGCGCGTATATATATATATATATATATATATATATATATATATATATATATATATATATATATATATATATATATATATATATATATATATATATATATATATATATATATATATATATATGCATAATTAATGTATGGGGTTATACGGAAATCTTGCCCTATATTGCATCAAAGATACCATAACTGTATACACAATATGCTGGTATGATGCCTCACCTTTATTAATAGCTTGAATCCGAGATGAACTGTTTAATTTACTTCTCTTCCTTCAAAACAATGAAGTTGCTCCGATATTCTGTACACAACTTATCGTGAACCACCGCACACTACAGCTCTCGTAGGATACTCAGTTGTAAGTAAAGTTCAGTAAATCGATGCTATTTCTGGCCTTCAGTTCTGACAAGTTCTTTCTGAGACAGGCAAAGATCCGCTCCGAAAGTTCAGCGCCCAGACAGACTCGATAATTTAGTGTAGACCTTTTGTCTATCGCGAGTGCGAGTATGTACTGCTGATGTATGTATATCACTTCGTGTCTGTTTGTTTGCAAGTGAGCGCAAATATATTCACGATAAATAAAGCACGGCGGTGTAAAATTTGAAACAGACAAACAAACCTTTTCTCCACACTTCAAAACAAAATGGCGGAGCAAGGACGAGGTGGTCACGTGACCTTATCTTCCAAGGCTAGTTCCCAATGTTTCTCGGGTGTAATCCGGACACCACGGCACGACGGCAATAACCCGATGACTTCGTCATCGCTTAAAAATAGCTAAATTACAAAATATGAGGCCACTTTGGAGGGGTATAACTTGATTTGGCTCGCCGGCTCGCCAGTAAAACAGAACTGAAGCACTATTAAACACTCTTGTTGCTCGTTGTTCAAGTTGTTCGTTTAATAGTCGGTCGCATATATTGACTCGACCGACGTGTCATACCCCATATTTTTGGTATTCTTTCTAGTTCATTGACACTTTCCATTTTACATCGCTCAACCCAACCTTCGATCTGTTAAAATGGAAAACACTTCCGTCTCCTTATAGATCTTTATATGTTTGGGATCTTAAACGTATCGTAACTTACCTCCAGCCAAATTTCCGCTAGCCGACGATACAATTGCAGCTGCTTGTGCTAAAAGAAAACAAACAGAATTATCTCACAACAAACCACAAATATGCTCAAATTCAATTTTATGGAAGTTTGGGCATAATATAACGCAAATTGAAAAAGACGAAAGAAAAATTGCAACAACGGACTGATCCACAGGTAAAATACCTTTTCGCCTTTCAAACTTCTTTTCACGACTTCTTTGTTGCTCGAACTCCTCCACTTCCTTAAGCAAATCGCTTTTCTCCGTATGAGTCAAAATCTCCTTCAAGATGCCGAGACGGTTAATTGCCAGACAGTTATTGTTTTCCAGCTCCTTAAAGAGGGACCGAACATCATGAACGCTGCCTTGCCTGTCTTCCGGTATCTTCTCTCTGCACAAAGCGATGAGTCTTTCTAGATCATTGAGCTCCTCGAGTTCTCGAATGATCTGCTCAAGCAAATCGTTATATTCCTTTCTTGTTTTCTCGAACTTCTCAACTTTTTCTAAAAGAGACCATTCCTCCACGCCTTCCAACAGTTCTTTCAATACCTCCAGGCGATCGGGGCCTAGAAATTCTTTCTCCTTCAATTCTTCAAACAACAACGAGGTTTGCATGTTTTCTTCGCTACGAGTCGCCATCCCTTGGCACATAGCAAATAATTGTTCGCTTACATCTAGCTCGTTCAGTCTCTGACTTATTCTGAAGAGCAAATTGTTATATTCGATGGCAGACATTTCAACGACGAGTTTTGTGTCTCAGTCTTAAATAAATTCCCGTTTTTCTGACATAGAAATCGATCGAAACACAAACATCGATCGGGTGTTCCAAGATTGAACAGAGTGGAACAACACTCTGCTTGTCACGCGACATAAATTAACATGCAATGTCGTCACGCGAACAAAAGTCTGGCAAAATTATCCAAAATAAATTATGGCCGTCTTGTTAGAGCATAGCTCCCGAGGGAGAGACGGGAAGAAACGGGGCCGCGATCGACCTCGGACGTCTGAGAATCAGGCTAGTTAGAGCATAGATAACTTTTATTTTATCGATAACTTTTATTTTATTATATATATATATATATATATATATATATATATATATATATATATATATATATATATATATATATAAACAGAGAAACAACATAAATAGTGTTTCACGCAGTCGTAGGAGTGCTCGATGCAAATACATGCAGAGCGAAATACAATTTTAGATAGAAAATTTTGATAGTTTCAAAACAAGGTACAACAACCACAAGCTTTCGTTCAACCACCGCAAACACTCGTATGGCACCGATTACTCCATCAAATGGTCCATTATTAAACGAGCAAGTGCTTACAAGGGTCATCCTTCCCGATGCAATCTATGTTTGTCTGAGAAGCTATGCATCTTAACTGCCGACAAGTCATCACTCCTCAACAAGAGATCTGAGTTGATTACGAAATGCCGGCATGAAAATAAGTTCTATGCAGCCAATCAGAAGCGGGATCATTCCAACCGCCCTCCTTAATTTAGTTTAAATTTTATTTCTACCGCCTCCAACGGCACAGTCTGATGATCGCTTAGTGCGTGAAACTCGAGTAACTGTCTCTAGAAATTTTCTATCTAAAATTGTATATATATATATATATATATATATATATATATATATATATATATATATACAAATATGTATACAATGTGCCCTCCCGGTTATTACCATAATGGCTTTATGGCAACTCCTGAACTTGGGCACAGGATGTACGGTTATATATATATATATAGAAAGTTCAACTTGGATTTTCTCTGCAAAACTCAGAATTGTCAGAATTATTTTTACAATTTTAAATTTATTTATAACTTCAAGAAAAATCGGATTATTTTTCTATTTAACTCACAACTCCTGTGTAATTTAAATATCGGGTTTTTTGAGGGAAAATCCGATGTTTTCGCTCTGAAATTGTAAACTTGGACCACTTTAGCAATTTAGAGGGTGGTAAAGGGTTTTTTCGTGATCCGTGAAAGGCCTTTTTTTCTTCCCGTGAATTGTGAAATGGCTATTTTTTTTCTCGTGAAACGTGATTTGGTCACATACCCGTGAACCGTGAATCGACTTTTTTTCATGAGCACTGCAAAATGACTGTTGTTTTTTTCTCGCGAAATGCTACTGTAAACCGTGATTCTTTCTTCCTCCCACAAAATTATCCAGTAAGCGTTTAACAACGCCGGTGGTAAATTGCGTGACGAATGCATGACCGTGACTGATCGTCATTCTGGACCCCAGGTCATTCTACAAGGTTAGGTAATTTTACACAACATCAGCAAAACAAAGAACTCAGCTTTCTTTTTACATCAGGAAGAACGAGGAGTGGACGGTCGGTGAAGACAACAAACAAAGCTGTACTTTGGATGTAATTAAATTAGCAAAAAGTAAGGAATGTTTTATTTTCGTGAAATGGCCATTTTATTCTCCGTGAAACGTGAAATGACAATTTTATTTTTCGCGAAACGTGATCCAGACCCCCCCCCCCCCCTTTACCACCCTCAATTTAGTTGATACTAATTTTGTTTTGTTTGTTTTTATGCCAAATTACACAACATTTGGTGTAAACTGAGTACAAACTTTAGATTAGAATCTTCTTGGAATATTCTTTCTAAAAAGGATTGACGTTTTTTACTTTGACTGATTAAAGCACAAGCTTGAAACTTATTACATCAATTCATAAAAATATTAAATTTTAGTCAGTATGATTTGATTACAACTATTCACTTAAGAAATTTTAAAATCCTTATATCTATTGCAGAAGGTAGAATAATTGAGTTATATTGTTCGTGTTGAAGTAACAAGGAAGTTTCTTGGTACCTCTGTGGTTCATTTTATCGTTTTTATCAGCCGCCATGTTAAGCTTGTTCATTTAATCACGAACGTTAAACTGCCTCACACAGGTTGTTTGCATGATTAATTTCGGTTTTAGCTTTTGTGTACAGTGTAAACAGGTAGTTTAATTGGGTGAGGTTAATTAAACAACATTAAAACATGTTTAAGGTTTGTTGTAAACCGGCTCTATATATGATTGTCTAATCCTTATGTTTATTGTCTATGTGAGGTTAGATGTGGTACTCTACTGTATTTTTTTAAACCCTTTAACTCCCAAGAGTGACAAAAAGTAAAATTCAAGAATCATCCCAAATTTCATTTTGCAAAATATTGAAAAACAAATGGTACCATGCAAAATTACTGCCGAAGAGGTTTCATTGGAATGGTCATACCGTAGGATTTCGTCAACAGACTCAAAAGTTAGAACAAATGGTACCATGCAAAAGTACTGCCGAAGAGGTTTCATTTGAATGGTCACACCATAGGATTGTGTTGAGAGACTCAAAAGTTAGAACTACATCACATGTCTCTATAATTGACTCTGGGAGTGAAAGGGTTAAAACAACAAAACACATAAATGATGTCATTCATGAGAATCCGCTTAATACGGACACCCGGTTAATACGCCCTTACGGTGTCCATATTAACAGGGTTTAACTGTATTGTATTTCGAAACAAACTATTACATCAGGTGGGCTATCGTAGCATCACCTTGGGCTGCCTGTGGAGCACCCAAGAGTCCTACGTAGTGTGAGTTTCTGCTCGCCTTGGCATGATAGAGAACACTATCCAATAGGCTTGGAGTCGAGGCAGGAGTCGAGTGTATCCACGTTGCGTCCAGCGGACTTCAATTGTAATCCTTTGAAGTGGCGACAATGCGTAGCCTCGCTCCCGGTTTTTTTTTCTCTTTTCTCAAATTGAAAAGCCCAAAGAACGAGATTGTGGTTTGTGTCTTGCCGTTTTTATAGTGAAGCGTTATTTTTCTTAAATTATAGCCCGTCTGCTTTTATCCATACAACAATGGTATTAAGAGTTATTCACGATGGCCGTCATGTTAATTGGTTTTTAAGTTAAAACTGACCTGGAGCGAGGTGATATGTAATGTATTCTCCTCTCGGTGTTCCCGAAGGCGTTACCCGAGGGTACAACACGAGGGGAATATATCACATATCGCCGAAGGACAGGTCAATAATACGCTTATTTTTTTTACATTTTGAGGTTTTCTAAATCAAAGCAATTATTAATTTTAATTTCCGGCGAGTAACATTTCGTTCATTTCCGTGCAAAACAGCATGATTCCGCAAGGCTTCAGTGTGATTTTCACGTGACTAAGCGAGATAGTAAACATGTTTTGCTTTTGCGTAATAGTCCATTTCCGAGTTGCTCTTAGCCTCCTTTATAAATCGAGGCCAAGTGCAAAACCATTCACATGAATATAAGTTTTATTTGCATGTGAAAGAAAACTCATGGTTTTGCTCCTGGCCTCGGTTTGTAAAGGAGGCTTAGAGCAAATTTGCAATGAACATGTTGCTTCGTTATGAGTAGAAGGAGAGAGAGAAAAAAATGCATGAACAGTGCTCGTGTTCTCGCCATGGTCCAACTATCGGGCCTTCATTTTTCGATATTCAGGTTCAGGTTCAAGCGTAATACGAGACGTCTGAATACATTATTAACTAAAGACTCGAAACCTAAATCAAGGTACGATCCTATAGAATAATGTTATCCGCTTTTTGGCTGCTTCCCGCCAAGTTAATTATTTTTTCTTCCAGATTGTGTTTTTTGATAATTCGAGGACTACGAAAAGGGATTATGACGAGAAGAATGAATAATTCTTTGTTTTTCTATTGTATTTAAAGCCGCACCCAGCTTTTCAGACAGTTTAATGAACGGGATTATGTGATGCATGTATATCCCCCATAAAAGAACATAGAAAACCGAGCTAGGTATAAAAAATAGGGCTTTAATATTGTTTATCACTGTTTTCCCATTTTATATGGTGGACGGTATGGTGATGAACCGACCACTGTGCGACAGACCGCTATTCATATCTGCCCAGGGAGCAGACTGCAAAACGATTTGTAAGTGAAGTTACTTTTCAACGTATTAAAGAGGTTTTCAGCTGTCTATTCCACGCACTCGTAACTGTGCTCGATTCAAAGGCGTTTAGTGGGTCAAAAATCAGCCTAAATGAAAATTGGATGAAACTCATTTCCCTTAGTCCACACGTGTTTCCCCGCGCTTGGCATCAGTTGCAAATTTTTCCCGCATTTGACACGCGAGGGCGCGCGCTTATTCGACCAAATCAGGTTAATCATATGGATTGGGGGAAATGATGGAAAAAATAATTATTTCTCCAAAGTCGCAAAAAGGACCCTGTTATCATGGTTATTTTGTTTTCACTCTCTTTGCTTCTGATGAAAAACATATTGGTTTTCTGTTACTGATGATGCATGGGCATAATTTTTTCCACTTACATTGTCTGTTTTTGGATCACAAACTTTTTCTCAATGAAAAATAATCATTTTTTGAACAACTTATCTAAAAATACATTCCACTCCATGACACTCTCTGTCATGGTACTTTGAGTGTTTTGGCATGGGTGAAAAATTGAAAATGATCTGGGCACAATATATGTACAAGATACCTGTCACCTTTGTTTATTTTCACTATTCCTGTTATAACTGTTTTTATCAGTTACAAACTCAAAAGTTACAACTACATTACATCGCCGACATCACATCACATTACAGTTAGCAGTAGTCAGGGTCCCAGTAGTATGTGTTTATTATTCAACATATATAGCATTCTACATTACTATATTACATCACATCACATTACAGTTGACTCTGAGAGTAGTGGTAATATCCCAGTAGTATGTGTTTATTATTCGACATACCATTCTACATTACTACATTACATCACATCACATTACAGGTGACTCTGGGAGTAGTGGTAATAGTAGTAGTCAGGGTCCCAGTAGTATGTGTTTATTCAACATGGCATTCTACATTACTATATTACATCACAACACATTACAGTTGACTCTGAGAGTAGTGGTAATATCCCAGTAGTATGTGTTTATTATTCGACATAGCATTCTACATTACTATATTACATCACATCACATTACAGTTGACTCTGGGAGTAGTGGTAATAGTAGTAGACAGGGCCCCAGTAGTATGTGTTTATTATTCGACATAGCATTCTACATTACATCACATCACATCACATTACAGTTGACTCTGGGAGTAGTGGTAATAGTAGTAGACAGGGTCCCAGTAGTGTGTGTTTATTATTCGACATAGCATTCTACATTACTACATTACATCACATTACAGTTGACTCTGGGAGTAGTGGTAATAGCAGTAGACAGGGTCCCAGTAGTATGTGTTTATTATTCAACATAGTATTCTACATTACTATATTACATTACATCACATTACAGTTGGCTCTGGGAGTAGTGGTAATAGTAGTAGACAGGGTCCCAGTAGTATGTGTTTATTATTCAACATAGCATTCTACATTACTACATTACATCACATCACATTACAGTTGACTCTGGGAGTAGTGGTAATAGCAGTAGACAGGATCCCAGTAGTATGTGTTTATTATTCAACATAGCATTCTACATTACTATATTACATTACATCACATTACAGTTGACTCTGGGAGTAGTGGTAATAGTAGTAGTCAGGATCCCAGTAGAATGTGTTTATTATTCGACATAGCATTCTACATTACTACATTACATCACATCACATTACAGTTGACTCTGGGAGTAGTGGTAATAGTAGTAGTCAGGGTCCCAGTAGTATGTGTTTATTATTCAACATAGCATTCTACATTACTATATTGCATCACATCACATTACAGTTGACTCTGGGCGTAGTGGTAATAGCAGTAGACAGGATCCCAGTAGTATGTGTTTATTATTCAACACAGCATTCTACATTACTATATTACATCACATCACATTACAGTTGACTCTGGGAGTAATGGTAATAGTAGTAGACAGGGCCCCAGTAGTATGTGTTTATTATTCGACATAGCATTCTACATTACTACATCACATCACATTACAGTTGACTCTGGGAATAGTGGTAATAGTAGTGGACGGTGTCCCAGTAGTATGTGTTTATTGTGCCTTACTCTCCAAAGGGAGGTAATGGTCTTCTTGCAATAAAGGATAAACGTAGTACAGTAAATAATTACTGGAAACCTAATACATAAATATTAGAGCAGTTTTCAATTGAGTGTCGAAAGTAATTACACAATTGCTTTAGTTTTGCATTGCTACGCTTTGTGATTGGCTAAAAAATCTCGCGCCATTTTCTCGACCAATCAGAAGTAAAACCAAAACCAATCGTGACTTGCTCGCACGCGTTTTCCCGCGCGTGGCGCCGCCGACATGTAATTGCTTCGAGCTCTGATTGGTTCATGATCATTGGATTGTTTACGACTGCTGTAATTGGTCAGAGTAATTACTTTGGTTTTGGTTTTACTACACTCAATTGAAAGCTCCTCTAATGCTAAGTAACAAATTACTTGATTACATTTTTGTTAAATGAGTATACTTGACATCAATTTTACAAGTACAGTGGAGCCTTCATTAAGAGGACAACCTCTCTTAGTGGTGCAATGTAACCTGTTAAATTTTCAGGCAAAATAATTATTAGCCAAACCCCGATATTACGAAAATTCGTTTGAACGGGATTTTGTTTAAAACGAACCCAGTTATCAGGAACACATTTTGCCAGTCCTTCGGCACTTCGTTATATCGGAGTTACGCTATCATAAGTAAGGGCGATCAACAAAACTGACCAAAAGTGCACAAAGATTGCATTGTACCTTGAATACGTTTTCCTAACTGATCTACATAAGACGTAAATTTACTGTAGATTTACTATCTTTTTAAGATGCATGCAAGCCCTTGACTGCTTTCTACTAAATTTTCCCTTGCCCTCATAGAGAGCTTCCTAATAGAACGGTGGTCATTTTAGATTTTAGCCTCCTAAGCGGTACCAATCTACAAGTTTTGACCCCTAAAACGACGAGCACCCCCGTCAGTTATATTTGAGAGTAACCCCTCCCTGTTACGGAATCTTCCTTTGCGTTAGGAATATCCCCGCGCTCGCACGGTTCAACAAACACTCAGGACTGTATCTATCGTTTTCTTCACTTTATTGCGACTTTGTCAGTACATCCGTTTTGATCATTCTGATCGTTCAAAAACCTTCTAACTTAAAATTACAATATTCACTAGTTTTATTATCACCAGACGTAAACGCCTTGTCTATGTAAATCCGGCCGCAAACCTAAGTTGGCAAAAGCTCACTATTGTTTCTTTACGATCAAACGCTTGTGCATAATACTAATTTCCTAAAGGATAGCGTGGGTCATAATTATCTAGTAGTTAATTACCGAGCAGAATCGGATTACAATTTACGATTGATTACTTATTCCTTTTTACGAACTGATCATATCTTTTATTCGTCATAGGATGTGGTTGTTACACCTAACGCAAATTTCTGCTCGCAAAAGCACTAAAATTACTGAAAACGTGCTTGAACTTAAAATAATAAAACTACGGAAAATAATACTCAAAACTTGTCATGACACTCCCCTGGGCATTGACTAATGTTACATATGCGCTCAATAACTTTGTAATAAGATTGTGTAAATGAATTAAAGATGGTTTCCTCTTTCTTTTGCCGACATCCACCTGAGGGCCCAAGTGTTATAATTCGCTTAAAAATTATAAGTGACCTTAATTATTTCCCTGCATACAATGCCATTAAATGAACTCATTAATCTTTCAAATGAAAAATGATCCTCGCAGTTGTGAACGCAATTTAAGCAATTGCGAAAAGAAGCCTGAAAAAATTCAGGACTTCAACGGGGTTCGAACCCGTGACCTCGCGATACCGGTGCGATGCTCTACCAACTGAGCTATGAAGCCACTGACGTTGGGAATAGGTCAATTGTAGGTTCATATGTTCCCGTGAAAGGAGTGAATGTGAAATGATATATATGAAAATAAATCATATATGAACTGCGGAAAATTGACCGATCTGATCGATTAATATCGATTTATCGATCAGCTTTCCGATGATCGATTTTGATCGATTAGTTACGCCGGGTTAACTAATAACCTTATCCACTATACCAACGAGTACTAGCTGCCGGGAGATGTAATTTTTAACATATTTATAGAGTTGCCCATAACAATAAATGAAAGCTAACCGTTTTCAAATCAGTGCTTAACCCTAAACACTGTAGGTCAATGCTTAACCCCAAAACGCTACTTTTTGCTCAACCGGAGCTCTGTTCTCTCAGTTCTCCGGCTTCTCTGCCCAATAAATGGGGTACTGTTCTCGTGTACGTCAGTACTACGGTATAACGATAAAAAATACTACGTTGTGTAAAACCTCATCAAGTGTCCAATGTCAGTTTGAGAGATGGAAACGAGTGTTTGTCATGTTTCAGCGCAAAAAATAAACGGGCTGTCTATGCATATGGGGAGGAAATTGCAAGGAAACGAACTCGGAAAGGCTATTAAATGACAGTGGGGTGAGTTGACGATGAAAATATATCGCGTATTGCACGAAATGACAATTTTGGTCTCTGTCTGCATTTTATACCCAGTCTGCAGTCTGCAGTCTGCAGTCTGCATTTTATACCTAGCCTGCAGTCTGCAATCTGCAGTCTGTTCTGTACTTGAGACAACCGACACTGGAAGAATTTCGGGGACATATTGGGAAGGTTAACATGAAGTATTATCATGCTGAGATTTGTTCGCAAAGTACACTGAAAACGTGTTCACTGCATATACTGAGAAAATGTGCAACATAGCGTGAGATTCGGTGCGAAAAGCACAGTGACAAGTTTACAAGATTTGCATTGAGAATAGACCACTTATCTCTTAAATTTCTTACATTTTCTGAAGTCTCGGAAGACATGACAAATTTTCTTGTACTTTAACAGATTCAAATCCCCAGCCGACTGACTCTCCCTCAACAAGTTGATGAGGAGTTATCTTAATAGGTACGGTCCTTTGTAACTCCAGCATCACTGAAATGAGGTCCAATGTCTTCCAGCGCTTCTTCAGAAGCTCCAACATTGTAGCTAGAACAATTCCTGTTTTCGGATAATCAGAATAAGTCACGTGAAGAGTTTCGCGAGGAATTTCTTCATTTCTCACCCAACTTAACAAAATATCAGTTGTCATCAGCTTCGTATTAGGAATGAATGCTAACTTCTTTTTCAAACATCGTCCTATCATTCTTTCGAGTTGTTCGTTCCAGTACTTGCCACCACTCACAGTAAGTACGACAAAAAGGGTGGACTCTTCACCTATAAAGAGAACAAACAGTGGACGATTAACGGTTCTCCTAACAAAACATCAGTATTAACTGCTTCTACTTTAATTATAGGATAGCTGATGCACTTTTAAAATTAAATGACATTTTGCATATCTACCGCGTTTCAAGATATATGGGAGATCCCGATATGCTAATTCCAGCTATGTCCTAACAAGCTTGAAAGTACTTACTTTTCCTTTGTGCGATAATTTCTCGTGGCTTGATCTTTTTTGGTTGCTTAAGTCAAAAGCAGGTCTATTATTGTTCATTTGATGATCAAGATAATTAACTAAAGTTGGATTTTTTTCGGGCACCCGATGATGACCCCAGTTGTAGAAATCGCAGTTAGCTTTTGTGCGGTTCTGAAGTATCTAATGCCAGGTTTTTAATGTATAAAAAATATCGTCCATGGTATTTCAAAGGGCTTGATGAGTGTATTTAAATTGAACAGGGGTAAAGGGGCCAGCAGCGAAATAGCTTGTTCCAGGAATCCGACGCGAGGGGAAAACTGCAAGCGGAAAAAAGGGAGGGAACTGGGGAGAGAGTAACCACTTGCAATATTTTTTCATCTCGAGCCGCCCAGTATCCTTTGCTTTCAACTCATGATCTGAACGCCTGGACTGGCTTACAAGGAAAATATGTTGTTGATGTTCTAAATGTTTGCAAAACTTGCCTTGCTTATAAGAAGAGAATCAAGTAAAAACGAGGTGGAGAGGGTGGGGGTTTGGATTAAGTTTAAATGGGGGGGGGGGGGGGGGGGGGCTCGAAGAACTGAAAAGTGTCTCTGACTGATAGAAACATTTTCGTCCCTACCAAGCTGTACCTGAAGCTCCTATCCTCTATCTACTAGTGATGTGTGTGCAATTAAAATGGAATCGAACCATACGATGGAGTCGTGAGAATCAATATTGCAAATCGGTACGTTCGGTATAGTTGGTACAATGGTTGATCACGCGGTAGCCTTTTTTTATAGCAGCCACTTCTTCGGTCATCATCATCATTATCAATCTTTATTTATACACGAAATCGTATCATATTTACATGGTCTTCCTAGGAGTCGTGTGAATTTACACTAGAGTACATTACTGTAGAACTACTTAACTAAGAAAGATAAAGTACAATGAAAACTACAATCAAGGTTTCTTCAATTTATCAAACTTCATTAAACTAAAAATTAAACTATAAAACTTAACTAAATTACACGTAATAATAGAATGCTATACAAATTTAAATGATCATTGTTTCATTATAATCTTTCACACATAAAAAGGTTTTAAAATCGTTCAAATTGGGCCGCTGTCTGATCTCTAAGGCCCGGTTCAAACGTCGAACTTCACATGTGCCGAAACTAATGCAAATGAGCAAGAACAATAGATTTTGCTCATTTGCATTAGATTCGGCACATGTGAAGTTCCACGTTTGAACCGGGTCTAAGTGGATCTTGTTCCACAGAACAGATCCCATGTAGTATAAGCTACCTTTGGCGTATTCAGTTCTCGGTCTGGTCATTGAGGAGGTAGGGTTTTTTAATTAATATAGATCCGGCACTGGCTTTATTTCACTTCGTTTTAAAAGACCAAAATTACGATTTAGCCCCATCAAGGGGCTGTTGTTCTCGCTAGATGACCAATCAGAACGCGGCTTTGGATAGCTGCGGGCCTGCTCTACACTTTTGATTGTAACTAACCTTCATCCTGTGCATGTTGTATCCATTTGTCCATGACAGTTGAAACAGCCATTTCGAATTTCTCATTCTCTTTCTGCATTTCTTCCTCCTTCTGCTTTATCTCTTTCTCGATCTTCGGTTTTCTTTCTTTCTTCCACTGTTCTCTCTCTTTCATCAGCTCTTCTCGCTCTTTTTTCAACGCAGGCTCCTCCCTGGCGCCGTCATATTCTTTAATTCTCGCGGAGCCCCTCGCCAATGAAAATGGCACATTCCATTCGTAAGGCTGTTTTATTCTCATTTCGCTCACCTCTGCATAATAAAACTTGTTATCTTCTTTTCTCATGCTTTTTATGGACTCTAGCACATCACACCACAGTTCCATTGCAAGCTTTGCCGTTCGAATGTGGTTACTTCGTTCCGAGAATTGAATGCTTTAAAAAATGATCCAATTCCTTCAGCACTATCGTCTGCAGCATTTCCAGAGAGGTTGATAATCAAAACTTCTGCCTCAGTGTAATTCTTTGTAGGGCGATTGGTGGCATTCGGCAACTTTCTAATTTCCTTCAGGGAAAGAGCAGGACGAAGTGTCCGTGGTTTTACCTTCTCCAACAACTCTACGAGATCAAACAACTGCAATGCCTCGAAAACATCTTTTAACACCTTGACTGGAGTGTCGGGAAAGAACGCGCTAATTTTCCTCAGTCTCTTGGGGTACAGTTTGTCAGGATCAAGCCCATATGCTTTATAAAATCGTTCCAGAGCAACCTTGTCACTTTCAAGTCTGAATGTCACTTCTGCGGTCACTTCCTTACTCAGATCTTTCAAGCACAGTTTGGAAGTGGAATCTAGAAATGCAATCATGAAAATGGTTGAAAATTAGTAAGAAAGAAAGATAACAGAAACAGAGAAGAGAAAAGTTCGTACGAAGTGTGGTGTTCTATTTTTAAAGACCGGATAGAACGATTCTCAAAGTAGTAGTCCGTGTTTGTTTTGATTTTGCATTACTTCACTTCACGACTCGGAAGTAAAACCAAAATTAATGGTAACTTACAAGCACGTTTTTCCAATATATGTTTACTTCGGAGACGTTATGAACTAAGTTTTGCATCTGTTATTGTCGGCTAGAGTGTTTTTTAATTTTGGCTCTGAAGAATAATTGGAAAGCGCTCTTTAACGAAAAATGGAACACTTCCGATTGGAGTCACCTGGCTATGAACATGCATGCCGCAAATTAAAAGCGCGAGGCGGCAAGCGAAGTTAAATCCGAAATTAAAGTCCTACCGTGTTTATACTATATCTTTATATATTTTTAAAGGCCCACCATCACCCATTCGGCTTTGCAGACGTTTGTTTTTGTTTTCAAATGACGAGCTCGCTCGTGATTGGCTCTTTCGGTAATTTTCGACTGCGTTAAATTCGCAATGCATCTTGGGTGACAGTGGGTCTTTTAAGTATGAAGTTTACCAACAATTTAGCTTACCGCTGGTTTCTTCCATTCCAAATTCAGATGGTGCGCCATGAGATCCGGGCATTCCACTGTCGCTTGTTTCCGTCGTTATGCTGCCTGCATCAGTATACGTATCCTCGGCTTTTTCCAGATAACTCTGAATGTAAGACAATTTGTCTTGATGCAGGTATTTAAGCTGCTCGTCTTCTCGACCATCTGGACCTTCTAAAAATGAAATCGTATCGAAAATGTAAATGAAACTGAACATGAAATTGAAAATGAAAATTGAAATTGAAACGAAATAGGAATGATTTAAAATGGGAATAACAGAAATAACCATCACATAAGGAATGAAGTGACAAGCAAGATTCTCCAGGAAAGAGGTTAACATTTTTCTATATTTAACGAATACATTCTGTTATCGTCAAAAAAAGAACAACTACATGCAAACAAAAATGATTTTCCTCGTCTTCAAATTAACGCTTTTAGTAAACAAATAGTCACCAAATATAGTAACTTTTAAATGGTGTATTGTAGCCACAATTGTAGACAGAAGTAGTTGGGAAGGCTGTAAACATAAATACCATAAGTGCAGAATTACATCGATACTCTGTTAACGTTAAATAATGATCATCTGCCAATCTCCAGAGTTGCTCCTTCTCCCCCTTTCCAATGTTCGGATCTGAGCCAACAATTTGGCATTAAAAAGTCCAGTTATAACCAACATTGTAAAAGGGGGTAGGGGAGAGAAAGAATTGAATGAGAAAAACTGCCAACCTTCCCAACACTTTTGTCTATGATTGCAGATAGCCTTTAGTGAAGTCTCAAAATGACGGAGAAACACCAAACAAACCGCGCTTGCACTGCAGGCTAAATATTTGTAACTTCAGGTGCCGTACATGCTCGTGATGGCGAAGAGTAACGGGTGTGGGAGTTAGTAGGCTGGCCTTTCGTCATCCCATGCAGGCTAGTTAATTGTACCTACGAAAGTGGTTGCTCAAAATCAAATTACCTTGAACTTTATTCGTCAGCTCGCTCCGGGCTTTTTCGTATTCTTGTTCGTCTATGTTCACGATCACTTCCACATCCTCTCCACCAGCAAGTTTTCTCATTTCGTCGGTGACCAATAAGGCTTGCAGGCGAGCTTTTAGTGTCCCATCCTTGTATAAGATCCACAAGGTGTTAAGAGATGAAAGAGTTTCTGCTTGAACTGTAAGGCACACACATCCTTCAGTTATTTCAATCAGCTTGGCCCCAGCAGGAAGCACGCAGGTGGTAACGGCAGCGGTGAGTTGATCATATGTGGACCCACGTCTCAGTAGCGCATAGGCGGAAGCCACTACAATACCTCCTGCGACCACTTTGAACACAGTTTTTATGTTGACAACTAAAGATTAAAAAAGACAGTAACAAACAGGTTAGTCTATTTTAGGCTCTCGGATAGTGGAGGCGGTCGAAAAATAAAGAAAAGAACAACCGCTAAGTGATCGGAGAGAAAGCAAACGGTGGCGAGAGCCACATGGTCTTATGACCTACGTATTTCTGATAAACTAGCTCCTGGTATGTATTCTGTTAGGTCAGTTTTGTCAGACTTGATCAAAATTTAACAACCTGCATCATTTATATATGTCAACCAAAAAGATGGTGAGCGCAGTCGACCATGTGCTATTCAGAGGAGTCCTAGTTATGTGCTCCTTCCTCTCCTCAGTGCCGCTCTCTTTCTCTGGTCTCCGCATGTTTATTTTCGTGCTTTTCTTGCCATTTGATAATGACCAGAGGGTATCACCTATTTCATGGATAACTTGTCTTCATATAAGTAACTCCAAAGCGTCCCCTCAGGAGGATTACCGGGTTTCATTCTTCTAGCGCGTGACTGGTGAAGGGTCATTCTTGGAAATGACGTTTTACAACAGACGGATATTTACAAAAATTGAAAGTGATAACAACAGATATTAATAACTAGAAAGATAAAAATTCTAGTAAATACAACTCACTGATGTGAAATTTAAAGTCACATTTGATAACATTCTAAGTGTAATTTTTTAGTTTTAAGTAGCCAAGAAAGCTCATGCACGTATTGCATGCCTATGATTAGACGGCCACCACCAAAATGAGAAAGGGCTAAGTGTTAATTGCGCACAAATCGAATTTCGGCCAAGGCCGGTTTACACGTGCGATTTTTCATGCGATTTTTGTCGCGCTCTCCAATGTAACTTTTGTCGCAAGTGTAAACTAGTGGCGATTTCCTGTGCGATTTGGGTGCGACATTTGCTTTGATTTCCTGTGATTTCCCAAAAATCGCCACCAAGTTGCGACATCGGGCGACAAATCGCTCCCAAATCGCACTGAGATCGCCGCTATTTTACACACACTATTTGAAGATGCTACTTGCGCGAGACAAAAATTGCATCAAAAAGTGCGACAAAAATTGTACAAAAAATCGCCTGTGTAAACGGGCCTTTAGAGGAATACGAGAATTGGTATGGCTTCCCGGTTTACTTGGGGAAGCGGATAAACTACAGAATACAGGGCAATGAGGGCACCGCTGTTACTTGTTATGGCTCGGCGGCGGATCCTTGGTTTAACAAAAGCACTAATACTCGTGTGGCTCAGTAGCTCTAGCCTCTAGCTCGTCGGTCGGTTAAAACTCACTCGACTGACGAGCCATGCACGCCCGCGTTGTTGTTTGTTAGGACTTTCCATTTTTAAAAACACTTAGCCCACCCTCCCCCCCCCCCCCCCCCCCCCCCCCCCCCCTTCCCCCGGAGCGGAGCCCAACCGTCGATTTGTTCAAGTTTGAAATTTTTATTTTATCAAAACTTACCTCCAACCAGATTGTCGCCAACCGACGACACAATAGCAGCTGCTTGTGCTGCAACAAAACAAAATTAAGTTAGTGAAATTTGTGATTCTCGCACTATATGCTTTCAAGTTAAGTAGTTGAAAAAGCAACCTGAAAATTTTAACGATAATAATAATAATAATAATAATAATAATAATTTTTTAAAAATGTAAAAGTATACTTTATTAACAAATTTCTTAAAAATCGATTAAGCCTTAACATCAATCTTATGTACACTTGCAGGAAAAAGCTATAAAGTTCATTCATATAAATTTTCATTTCATAACGCTTGACAAGTTCAAGCAAATAGATATTCAAAAGTATATAATTTAAAAAACTAATGATGTAAATAATAATAATAATAATAATAATAATAATAAAGACAGAACATCGTGCCTGAGCCTAAAAGGAATAAACAAATAATAATAATAATAATAATAATAATAATAATAATAATAATAATAATAAACTTGTGGCCCTCTTATAACACTACTCTAATTTACAAAACTATAAAAATTACAAATTCAGATATAATTGATAAAAATAGCACTAAAAAGTTAGAACTTGAATAGACAAGGCTTGAACACATATTTTCCCCGGAAATAGACAGAAAGCGTCGGTGTGCAGGCTAAATTAAGATAACCCGTAAATGTTTAAATTCGTTCTTATGAAAGCATGGCCGTCATAGAATGCAAACACATTAAAAAAGACGAGAAAATAGCAACAGCGGAGTATGTAAATACCTTTTCGTCTTTCAAATTCATCCTCCTGGTTTCTTCTTTCCTCAAACTCCTCCACTTCCTTAAGCAAATCGCTTTTCTCCGTTTGGGCTAAAATCTCCTTCAAGATGCCAAGACGGTTAATTCCCAGACAGTTATTGTTCTCTAGCTCCTTAAAGAGGGACCGAACATCATGAACGTTGCTTTGCCTGTCTTCCGCTATCTTCTCTCTGCACATAGATATGATTCGTTCCAGATCATTGAGCTCATCGAGTACTAGAACGATCTTTTCACGCAAGGCATTATATTCCTTTCTTTTGCTCTCATACTTCTTAACATTTCCAAAAAGAGACCATTCCTTCACGCCTTTTAACATATCTTTCAATACCTCCAGGTTATTAGGACCAAGAAATCCATTTTCCTCCAATTCTACAAGCAACGGGAAGACCGAGAAGGCATCTTGCATGTTTTCTTCGCTACGAGGCGCCACCTTCCCTCTGCACATAACAAGTAATTTTCTGCCTACGTTCAGTTCGTCCAGTCTCTGGCTTATTTCGAAGAGTAAACTGTTGTATTCGACGGAAGACATTTTAACGACGGATTTAGTGTTTTAGTTTTGAAGCAATAACCGTTGTTCTCACATTCTAATCACTGTTGTCGGGTATTAGAATGGTATTCGAAGGCCATACAGGGATGTTTGTTTCACTCTGCTGGTCACGCGAAAGACGTTTTGCATAATTATCCAAAATAAATTATTGCCGTCGACTGAAGTGTCAGCAGCTTTCTAGCCCTACCCCTGTGGGGTCTTTCGCCGGCGCCCACAAGGGGTAGGGCGAGAAAGGGACTGACACTTCAGACTACGCTTTGTCGTGATTTTTCAAAGATCGTTCAATACAACCAGTCAATCGAGACCTAGAAATCCCTTCTCCTCCAATTCTTCAAACAACAAGAAGGCATTCAGTTTTGGTTTTGCATGTTTTCTTCACGAGTCACCACTCTGTCCGCATATAACACGTTGATTGTTCGCCTGCATTCAGCTCCTCCAGCCTCTTGCTTAGGTGCTTATTTCGTAGAGTAAATTATAGTAATCGACCTCAGACATTCAACGACGGTTTTTGTGTTTTTTACTTTTGAGGCAAGTTCCGTTTTCCTAACCTGAGTATCAGTCCTTACTGTCCTTCCATAGGGGAAGGGAAAGAAGGAGCTCTTCCCCCGCCCCTACCCCTCCAGAGAAGCCTACTGCACTGATACTCTGGTTACTCAGGTTTTTCATTAAAACACGAAGTTTTCCATTTGAAATCAGCAAAACTCCGTTTTTTCACAACTCGGTTTTTGTTTTGGATTTTTGGGTAAAACTGCGCTGGCTGAGTTTTAGTTTATCAAATTCATGTCTAGGCTAGCCTGCGTGGCAGGCGTTCTAAGGGGAAGGGGAAGGGGAAGGGGAAGGGGAAGGGGAAGGGGAAGGGGAAGGGGAAAAATTCGGGCGCGCGAGAACGCGAAGGGCGCGCGAGGGAGGGGGGAAGGGACCTTCCCCCCTCGCTCGCGCGCCCTTCGCGTTCTCGCGCGCCCGAATTTTCCCCCTTCCCCTTCCCCTGCGAACGCCTGCCACGCAGGCTACCAGTGTTTGGCGGATTTTACTGGCTAGGGAGATCATAGTGGTTTCTACATGAGGTAGTTTTTCCTATAACCCGTATTATAATTCAACACATTGATACACTGCCCAAATATGGTAAAAAAGTTATCGATATGCGTTATGTCTACATGACGTATAACCAGCGATGGCGGTAAATTTCGCATTTTGAAGGAAAGTAAAAATGACTGCTGCCTGCAATTTAGTGTTTTTTGGCGAAAAAGTGCGTGAACTATCAGTTAAAAAAGGGAAAAGAAAGAAAAAAAGAGAAGAAAAGAAAAGAGAAAAATACTGTTCATATGATTGGACAAAAAAGGCGCGAAATTTTAGCGTTGTCGCGGTCGCAGTGTTTCTTGGCGTAGCTGAATGAAAACTGGTTCAAAGTTTAACCGCTCGACAAGAAGTGAATGAAGGAGCACAATTCTCGTGAAATTCCTTTGGTAATCACCTCTGGAATATGATATAGACTTGATGTTTCCACAGAAAAGTTTCTGATCTCGTCATTACGGCTGTGGGAGCTAAAAAGCGAGCATTCCAAGTTTGTAAACAACATTGATCGACTCAGCTCGTACTTCGATGTTTGAAAATGTGGTGCTTATGGAAGGGACTAAAAAGCCAAATCAACTACAGGTACGATGTTTTAACCGTTTCTTGTATCCTTTAGCTGTGAATTTTTGTAAGCTTACTGTCCACGCTGCAGTTCTTTCCGACTTTTCGCCGCTATATTTAGGTTCGAAGCCGTGTGTTTGTTCAATTTGTTTTGATTCTGAATTGAACTTTTTAAGATACGAAACACTTGTAACTAAGATATTCTATGCCATTTTACTGTGTTTTAATTCTTGTAGTCACTACTCTGTCCCGTTCTTTGAGTAGACGAAAGCTCTTGATATGAAACTGTCAACTGATTGTGTACGCTAAATTAATTTTAGCTTGGCAAAAGTTTCGGCATTCATTGCTTGTTGTTTAAGAAATGGTGCGAGGTAAAATATTGTAGTTAGCCTTTTTACTTTATGAAAGGTTGTATATCTCAATGATTTTTTTCTCGAAACTGTGATTTGTTATCAATGTGTTGAATTATAAAACAGTTACAGTGTTCAATTCAAGCTTGCACAATATTGACAAAGGCGCCACTTTCATTCATGAACTGTGTGATGTTGCAAGTTTCGCGCGGTAAAACATCTGTAAGCTTTTTTTTTTTAATAAAAGGCTTGTCGGCGATATTTTTTCTTCAAACTGTGCTTTGTTATCAATGTGTTGAATTATAAAACTATTATAGCGCTCAAGCTTGCGTGATATCGCCTAATTTTAGCCGACTCGGCCTACGGCCTCGTCGGCTAAGTATTAGGCGATATCACGCGCGCTTTCGCGCTATAATAGTTAAATGCAATACCGGCAATATATGCTTTACAACATGGCGGTCGATGGCGGCCTTCAACATTGTAGAACAATATCCTGATTTTGAATCCGGTGACTGAACGAAAGATCCAAAATGTTCCGGATTAGTTTTTTTCAGAAGTTAAAGCGTTTTCAGGGAGGGAATGCATCACTATCATTATTTCATGTTCGTCTTTGTAATTCTTTTATGGCGAGGATATTTTCATCGCTCGCTGCGAGTTATGGAAATACATTTACCCGAATTCCTGCGGCCCGCGCAAGAGACCTTCACGTTACAAGTAGTGTGAATGGACATTTGCTGGAAATGCTGGAAGATCTGCAGAGGAAAAAGAGAGCAAAGTCTAGGCAAGACCAACTTGCGAGCTCTTTCAACATTGTGCGAAAAATACAGATTGAAACGGATCCTGAAGAATTGCTTGAGATCTACAGCGCATTGAAGAACACAAACATCGATCATGAAAATATAGCTGTTTTGTCTGCTCAAGTTGCGTTGTTCAATCGCTTTGCCTTTTTAGCTGCTCGTCAGTCTGGGCACAGGCTCACCAGTGATGACCATGTCATGGCTGCTACAGGACACCTGGCAAATATAATCAGATGGAACAGCAACCTTTGTGAGCCAACTCATTTGGCAACTACTGTGCATGGTATTGCAACTCTAGAACTTAACGATATCTCCTATTTCATCCATTTTGAAAGAGAAATAAAAAGTCGTGATCCAAGTCTGTTTACGAATGCTGATCTTGCCATGATCCTGTGGGCTTATGGGAAAGTGCAGTTCCGTGCAAAATAAATGTACAAGACCATAAGAGATGAAATAATGGTCAGAGACTTGTCAACTTTTAAGGTCAAGGAAATCTGCCAGGTTTTGTGGTCATATGCACGGACACTGGAGAAAGGTGCAAAGCTCTTTGCTGTCTTGAGGGAAGAGATTATGAAACGCGATCTGACCGAATTTGAGGAGAGATCATTAACCATCATTCTCTGGTCGTTTTCAGAAGTCGGATTGAATGTCAAACCCCTCTTCAGGTGTATTAAGCAGGAAATCTTGCGACGTGGGCTTGCATGTTTCACTTACCAGCAACTAGCACAGATTGCTAGTTCTTATGCTCAGCAGAACATCCGCTCCCCCGACCTTTTTCAAGAAATTTCTTCAGAGATCATTGAGCGTGGTGAACTTGACTTTGCACCAGTAGGCATAGTCATGATTGCAAATAGCTTTGCAAAGACTAAAAATTACATCCGGGATCTATTCAAACTCATCGAAAATCATCTCATGGCACAGGATCTGTCAGTGTATGAACCTCTTCAAGTTGTTAGACTCCTCTGGGCTTTCACAAATTCTGCTATTCTATCAGAACGACTTTTTCACAAGTTAATCGAGGAAATTCTCCTGAGTGATTTTTCAAGCCTGAATGACTTGGCTTTGGAAGAACTGGTGAAATCACTAGAGGCCAGTCCCTTCAGAGCACCAGAACTTGTGGCAGCTACTGAAGCTGAACTTGTCAGACGATCAGAGGCACCAGTATAAGGAATGGTAACCTGTGCATAAGTACATTGTATGCCTGTTAAATTATGAATTTCCTGTGCATCATAGAACTTTAATGTGCCTATCACCCCTAGAACGTTATTTTCAGAATCAACTCTATGTACATCGAATAGTTGAATGGTAAAATATTTCTTGTTTTGAACGTCATGTTAGTGAGTTATAGAGATTTGAATTTTCAAAATGCTAATTTGATGACGTCAACCCGGGAATCATTTATTATACAACTACTTGTTTTCACCTCCAAGTAATATTTTTTACGAATCATTTGACTATCCACAGTTTATTTTCAGTATTTATCAAATTAACTATCCTCAAGCTTTAAACTGCGTATTGTAAATTGGCGTAGAAATAATGGCAAATTCCTGGGTTGACGTCATGTAATTAGCATTTTGTAAATTCAAATCTCTATAACTCACAAACCTGACGTTCAAAACAAGAAATACTCTACCATTCAACTATTCAATGCCCATAGAGTTGATTCTGAAAATATCTTTCTAGGGGTGATAGGCACTTTAAGTAAGATATCGAACATGAGGAAGAGTGTTACATCAGGATTTCCAAACACTGAAAAGTAGGTTGAAAAGTCTTTTTTAACCAACTTTCAGTGTTTTGATACCTGTTGAAACACTCTTTCGAGGGTTGATTTAGCTTCTTAAACTGATCATTAAATGCAGAGATGAAACAAAGGAATAAAATTGCCAAAATCTATGCTAATGAAGATCGGGTTTCTAAACCACCAAACACTTACACCATGTATGATTTTCTTTGAGGAAAGTACAGTGAAACGTAATTAATGTGACCATTGCAGAACCATTGAGAAATTTCTGTGTTAACAAATGTGGGTATTAAAATGATATTGTACTATGGGTTATGGTCTTAATAATCCCTTGAAACTTGCTGCAAAATGCCATAAATAGTTGTCACTAAAGAAGAGGACTTTTATCATTTATTTTCAATGTGACCAGACAAACTGTAAATTTTTTTCTGGATGTTGATAATGATTATCAGTAATGACATACAGCAAGTAACTTGTAACAGCAAGAAACTACGAAGAGGTTCCAACAGTCGGAGAATTGGATGCAACATATACAAATTTCTAAAATGGGTACCGGAATTATTTTTTTGGGTGGATCCTTGACAATTTTATGTTGCACAAATTCTATAGCACGGACTTGTCTTTCACAGTTGGAGATATATTTTCAAAAACGTGCAATTATTGCCCCCATAAGACTTGATAAATTTAAAAATAATGCATGTATTCAAACCGCATTTTTGGCAATGGTACCATGCAAAAGTACTACCGAAGAGGTTTATTTGAATGGTCATACCATACGATTTTATTGACTGACTTAAAAGTTAAAACCACCTTGTATATCATAATAAACAGTACCATAGCAAAGGATTCATGGACAAACTCAAAAGTTACAACTAGATTACATCGCATCACATTACGGTCGACTCTGGGAGTAGTGGTAATAGTAGTAGTCAGGATCCCAGTAGTATGTGTTTATTATTCGACATAGCATTCTACATTACTATATTACATCGCATCACATTACAGTTGGCTCTGGGAATAGTGGTAATAGTAGTAGACAGGGTCCCAGTAGTATGTGTTTATTATTCAACATAGCACTCTACATTACTACATTACATCACATCACATTACAGTTGGCTCTGGGAATAGTGGTAATAGTAGTAGACAGGGTCCCAGTAGTATGTGTTTATTATTCAACATGGCATTCTACATTACTACATTACATCACATCACATTACAGTTGACTCTGGTAGTAGTGGTAATAGTAGTAGTCAGGGTCCCAGTAGTATGTGTTTATTATCCGACATAGCATTCTACATTACTATATTACGTCGCATCACATTACAGTTGACTCTGGGAGTAGTGGTAATAGTAGTAGACAGGATCCCAGTAGTATGTGTTTATTATTCAACATAGCATTCTACATTACTACATTACATCACATTACATTACAGTTGACTCTGGCAGTAGTGGTAATAGTAGTAGACAGGATCCCAGTAGTATGTGTTTATTATTCGACATAGCATTCTACATTACTATATTACATCACATCACATTACAGTTGACTCTGGGAGTAGTGGTAATAGTAGTAGACAGGGTCCCAGTAGAATGTGTTTATTATTCGACATAGCATTCTACATTACTACATTACATCACATTACAGTTGACTCTGGGAGTAGTGGTAATAGTAGTAGACAGGGTCCCAGTAGAATGTGTTTATTATTCGACATAGCATTCTACATTACTATATTACATCACATCAGATTACAGTTGACTCTGGGAGTAGTGGTAATAGCAGTAGACAGGGTCCCAGTAGTATGTGTTTATTATTCAACATAGCATTCTACATTACTACATTACATCACATCACATTACAGTTGACTCTGGGAGTAGTGGTAATAGTAGTAGACAGGGTCCCAGTAGAATGTGTTTATTATTCGACATAGCATTCTACATTACTATATTACATCACATCAGATTACAGTTGACTCTGGGAGTAGTGGTAATAGCAGTAGACAGGGTCCCAGTAGTATGTGTTTATTATTCAACATAGCATTCTACATTACTACATTACATCACATTACATTACAGTTGACTCTGGGAGTAGTGGTAATAGTAGTAGACAGGATCCCAGTAGTATGTGTTTATTGTGCCTTACTCTCCAAAGGGAGGTAATGGTTTACTAACAATAAGGGATAAACATAATACAGAAAAATAGTTACTGGAAACCTACTACAAAAATATTAATGCTAAATAACTAATTGATTGGTTGCATTTTTGTTGATTATCTCTTATTTTTTCTGTAACATTAAATGAATACACTTGCCTATAATTTTATAAGTACAGTGGAACCTTCATGAAGGGGAAACCATTTCTGAGTGGTGCAATGTAACACTGTTTAATTTTAAGACAGGAACACATTTTGCCAGTTCTTGGCCACTTCGCTATATCGGGGTTACACTATAATAATAATGCCATTAAATGAACTCATTAACACTACATTCAGACATCAAGGAGGCCTAATTAATCATAAACGGCGGTTTCTTTTAGTTCTCTTCATCGTCACCTTTCATACAATTGTTCTTCAGTTCTATTTTTACATGTGTGGTAAAGATAAATTAGACTGAATTGAATCGAGGAGACGTCTGTTCCCAGGCCATAATTTTTGCATGACTACTTTAAACCTACAATAGGACATGGTGATTAATCGCTGCTAATTTTAAACATTGGCATACAATCATCGCTCTAAAATAAGACTAGCGACAACCATACATGTAACACCTGCCGACCCTAAATGTTGTAGCTGAGGAGGTGTCAATGTGCGGGGAGCTTTCTTATGGTAGGGGAGGGGAGGGGAGGGGAGGGGAGGGGGTTTAAGCTAGTGCTCTTTATTAAAGTTTATAGACCACTTATCTCTTAAGTTTCTTCCGTTTTCTGAAGTCTCGGAAGACATGACAAATTTTCTTGTACTTTAACTGTTTCACATGCCCGGTAGCTTACCCCTCCCTCAACAAGTTTAGACTGAGTCCGAGTTAACTTGATACATGTAGATGCGGTCCTTTGAAACTCCAGCATCACTGAAATGAGGTCCAATGTCTGCCAGCGCTTCTTCAGAAGCTCCAACATTGTGGCTAGAACAATTTTTCTTCGCAGATAATACAGATAATTCACGTGAAGAGTTTCGCGGGGAATTTCTTCATTTTCCATCCAACTTGAAAACCTACCTATCAACAGCTTCGTATTTGAAATGAATGCTAACTTCTCTTTCAAACATCGTTCTATCATTATTTCGAGTTGGTCGTTCCCGCAGTAGATTTCATCATACGCAGTAATTACGACAAAAATGGTCGACTCTTCACCTATAAAGAGAACGAACAGTGGACCATTAACGGTTCTCCTAACAAAACATCAGTATTAACGGCTTCTATTTTAATTATAAGATAGCCGTACTGGGGATATGAGTGAGATTCCCACAACCATCGCACGTTTAAAATTAAATGACATTTTACATATCAACCGCGTTTCAAGATGCGAGATAGACATGGTCAGACATTCTAAATCCAGCTATGTTGTAATAGGCTTAAAATTACTTTTTATTCCTTTATGCGATAGTTTTTTCGGAGCTTGATCTGTTTTTGTTGTTCAAATGAGTCAGCAGCAGGACCAGTTGCATTATTGTTCACTTCGCGATCAAGAGAAATTAACTATCGTCAATTAAATTTTCAGTTTCGGGCAGCCGATGATGACCTCAATAGCGGAAAATTGTCCAATTGGTTTTTGTGCAGTTCTGGAGGACCTGATGCGACTTGTTTATATGTGGAAAAATGTATAAAAAATATCGACCGTGGTATTTCAAAGGGCTTGATGAGTGACATAAAGTTCAACTGGGGTAAAGGGGCCAACAACGAAATAGCTTGTTCCAGGAGTTTAGATAGTGGGAAGCGACGCGAAGGGAAAATTACCAGCGGAGAAAAAAGAGAGGAAACTGGGGAGAGAGTAACCACTTTTACATCTTGCGCCGCCTTTCCTTTGCTTCCAACTCATGATCTCAACGCCCAGAACAGGCTAACAGGAAAAAGATGTTCGTTTATGCTCTAAATTTCGGCATGGTTAGCTTAATTGGTAGAGCGTCAGTCTGCAGAGCGGGAGGTCGCGGGTTCTGCCTTTGCTATGACTTCTGCAAATCTTTAGACCTTCACGTGACTCGCATGATCACCTAGAAATGGCGGTCCCATCTCCGATGGGGACGTAAGAACCACTGAGAAGGCAACAAAATCCTGGCTGTGACCACCCTCAGTGCCATACATAGTTCATGGGTGGGGTGGGGAGATGAGATCAACAATTGACCGATAGCAAGAGAACATTATGTTCTCTTGCCGATAGCGGTTGCCTGATGCGCCTTCATAAGCTGACGTCCGATCTCATATTCACGAGTGTACATAAAGCGCCATGAGACGCAAGCGATAGTGCACTATTTAAGTCATTCATTCATTCATTGCTATTCATACTTATAAGGAGAGAATCCAGTCAAAACGAGGTATAGGAATTGGGGGAAGGGGGAGAGATTGAGAAGAAGTTGGCCGGTTATTTATACGAAGTCTAACTTAGACCGCGGTTTAGAGCAATTAATGGACCTCCATAGCTGTTAATAAGTGGTCACCCGAAATTCCTTGCCTATATCTACTTGGTGTGTGCAATAGATATAACATGGAATCGAGCCAAAAGAGGGAGAATCGTGAGAATCAATATTGCAATTGTTATTACACTTTTGAAGATTGTAACTAACCTTCATCCTGTGCATGTTGTATCCATTTGTCCATAACGGTTGAAACAGCCATTTCCAATTTCTCATTCTCTTTCTGTATTTCATCCTTCTTTTCCTTTATCTCTTTCTCGATCTTCGGTTTTCTTTCTTTCGTCCACTGTTCTCTACTTTCCACCAGCTGTTCTAGTTCTTTTTGCATCGCAGGCAGGTCCTCTTCGTGGAACATCCTAAAGGTAGGTAGGTAGTTAGGAAACCTTTATTTAAACACGATAAGAAATAAAAGCTTATAGCTTGTGTGGTCGATTGTTCACGTCTGGGGTCGTGTATCAGTGATCTATAAATCAATCTAAAAATTATTAAAACTACAAACTCCTTAAGATAGCACTTGCTAAGAACACACTTAAAACTCTAAAAGCTCTAAAACATTAAGGTTAATTAAATATATACAAATTCAAAACTTACAGTAGAAGCAAAAGTTATATTAAAACTAAAATCATTAAATGCTTTTTCACTGCCTTACGTGACGTCGTCATAACGTTTTCTTGCTTTTCCCGTATGCTTTGATTTCTTCTTTTCCACACGCTCTTTCAAATGCCTTTCTCTCATCTCTGCAATCCAATCCTTCTTCACTTCCTTCCGCTTGCTTTCCCTTAACTTCACCTTTTCTCTGAATACGTCCATTGCAGGCTTTGCCGTTAATGTTGTTAATTCGCTCCGTGAATTGAATTCTTTAAAAAACGATCCAATTCTTTCAGCATTATCGTCTGCAGCACTTGTAGTGCCTGAGTTGATAATCAAAACTTCTGCTTTAGTGTAAAACTTTGTAGGACGATTACTGGCATTCGACAACTTTCCAATTTCTTTCAGAGGAAGAGCCGGACGAAGTGTCCGTGGTTTAACTTTCTCCGGCAGCAACTCTACGAGGTCATACAACTGCAATGCCTCGAAAACGTCTTTTAACACCTTGACTGTAGTGTCGGGAAAGAATTCCCTAATTTCCGTTAGTCCTTCTCGGCGGAATTTTTCAGGATCAAGCCCATATGATTTATAAAATCGTTGCAGAACACTATGGTCAAGTTGAAGTCTCCATACCAGTTCTGCGATCACTTCTTTACTTAGATCTTTCAAACATAGTTTGGAAGTGAAATCTATAAATAGAAGTGAAAATAGCTCAAGATCAGTAAGTAAAAAAGATAAATTGCTAAAAGCAGACACAGTTTGTATTTACCCCAGCTGTGTTGCCAAAGACAAAAGACATTTCAGACCCGATAGAGCGATTTTCAAAGAAGCAGTTCGCGTTTGTGCATGTTTGGGTTTAGTTTGCATTACTACACTTTAAATCATTCACAATTAAAACCAAAATTAATGGTAACTTATAACTACGTTTTCCTAATATATTTACTTCGAGTACGTTATGAACTAAGTTTTGCATCTGTTATAGAGCGTTTTCACTGACGTCATATCAAAATTCAGAAGCAGTTTTCGATTCTAAAATGTTTATGGAATTGTAGAGAGTTTAAAACTACACATCTGGGACAAATTTAATTTTGAAGCGCAAGAGCATTTCATTCAAGAGTTATTCCTCGCGAAGCGAGGTTTATAAATTTGTCGGCCCTCGGGAGCTGAGCCGCGCGAATTCGAGCGAAAAATGGTGTCCGGTAGTTGCCTGGCAACAAAAATCGCGACCGCTGACAGTAGCGCACTCTCATGTTTTTTTCATGGTGGCCAGACTGACGGCTATTTGTCAGCGGTCGCCCTCAGAGCGTATATAAGGATTGAGATTACTTCACTCGCCCCCTTTTCGCGCCAGTCAGCTTCGCATTCTCCACTCCCTGTCGTCAGTTTAATATGACCAAAGAAGCCGCTCAAGTTCCTTCTGCAAATGTAGCGGCGGCGTAAGCCGCGTTGGCCGCCCTGCTGTTCCCTGTTGCCGCTCAGTCTACTCATCAGAACGCCGTTCCTGGTTCTTCTTCGGAACAAGAAAATTTGGAGGCAAATATCTCTTCTCACTGACTGTCACGGTAGAATTATATATTTTGTTTTATTTTTCGTTTCCTTCATTCCTTGCCCCCATGCTTTTCGGTTTTCATGCTCACCATTTGCCTCTGGTAGTTTTGCTTTATTTGTCATTTTCAGCGTAATTATTTTTCATTTTTCGTCAAGTCGGCTTTCGTTCTTTGTTCTCGTTGCACGTGGCGGCTCCTTTGCATGCTTCTTCGTTCCCTTCGGGTTTTCAAGAGTTTGTTTTTAGCATTGTTTTATTTTCTTTGGCGTACTGCGCCTTGCCCTCAGGGCTTTGCTTGTGCTCGTTTGGCGCATTTTGTCCAACTGTTTAGCATGCTCATTGTACTTGCCATCGTTGTCACACGTTTGAGTCTTCAGTTTCGCCTTTTAGGCCCTGCAGACCATTGTTGTTGTCGCATTTTTTAATTATTTAGCATGCTGCGTTTGCCATCGGGGCTTTGCAGATGTTTGTTGAGACAAGTTCGAGTTTGTTCAGCATGCTGCGTTTGCCATCGGGGTTTTGCAGATGCTTTTGTCACATTTTCTATTATTTAGCATGCTGCGTTTGCCATCGGGGCTTTGCAGATGCTTGTTGTGACAAGTTTGAGTTTGTTTAGCATGCTGCGTTTGCCATCGGGGCTTTGCAGATGCTTTTGTCACATTTTCTGATTATTTAGCATGCTGCGTTTGCCATCGGGGTTTTGCAGATGCTTGTTGTGATAAGTTTGAGTTTGTTTAGCATGCTGCGTTTGCCATCGGGGTTTTGCAGATGCTTTTGTCACATTTTCTGATTATTTAGCATGCTGCGTTTGCCATCGGGGTTTTGCAGATGCTTGTTGTGACAAGTTTGAGTTTGTTTAGCATGCTGCGTTTGCCATCGGGGTTTTGCAGATGCTTTTTGTCACATTTTCTAATTATTTAGCATGCTGCGTTTGCCATCGGGGCTTTGCAGATGCTTATTGGGACAAGTTTGAGTTTCTTTAGCATGCTACGTTTGCCATCGGGGCTTTGCATGTAGATGCTTGTTTGTTGCATGTTATAATTGTTTAGCATGCTTTGTTTCCCATCGGGGCTTTGCAGATGCTTGTTATAACAAGGTTGAGTTTGTTTAGCATTGGGGCTTTGTATATGCTTGTTTGTCACATGTTTGAATTGTTTGCCATGCTGTGTTTGCCTTCGGGGCTTTGCAGATGCTCGTCGTGGCAAGTTTGAGTTTGTCTAGCATGCTGCGCTTTGCCATCGGGGCCTTGCTTATACTTGTTCTGACATGCTGCACGGAATGTGTTTGCAGTATGCTGCACTTTGCCATCGGCCTCTTGTTGTGAGTGTTTGCTTGTCATCATGCCTTTTGCCATTAAGTTTTGCAGATGCTTCTTTGTCACTTGTTCAGGTGTTTCACCTTCGGCGCTTTACATATGCTCCCTTGTTTCGCTTTTAGCTATACTTTTTTTTTTTTTTTTTATCTTTTTCTTCTTTCTCCTTTCGATGATAGTCTTGAAGGGAGTCTAATTCCCTACTCGGATTACCGGGGCCAAGGCTGTCATCTCTCAGGCTCTCTTTTATCTTTTCCTTATCTATGTCTCTGTTACCTTTCAGTCTTCTTTGCGCCTTCTCAATGAAAGGAGTTTTGACTTTCATCAGTGGGAGATGTCTAAATTTTGATCCTACTGCCGTTTCCCCTAACGTAGTGTCATGGGTTGATACAACCGGAAGTCTCACTCCCGTCCAAGCCTGGGAGATGACAGTTAATGGCCATGTGTCAGGGACGTTCCGTTTTGCGTTTTGGGTTTTGGGTGTTTCGTCTTTTGGGGGTTTTGTTGAGTTTTGGGGGTATTTTGGAGGTGTATAATGTATATCTGCGAGGTTGCTTGTGGGCTTGTTGCGACAGCTGACCCCAATCTAAATCCGCATAAGCATGAGGGAGAGCGCTGCAAATAGATTACTATTTGTCAGCGGTCGCCCTCAGAGCGTATATAAGGATTGAGATTACTTCACTCGCCCTCTTTTCGCGCCAGTCTGGCGGCTCAGTCCGCCACGGTTTGCTCGTCCTTTATGTTTTCATCTCTCTCTCTGCTTTCCTCGCTGTCGACTTTCGGTAATAGTCTTTCCCGCCCTCCCAACCCATTTGCTACTTACTTGTCTACCTTAAGCGACAGCTGACCCCAATCTAAATCCGCATAAGCATGAGGGAGAGCGCTGCAAATAGATTACTATAACCGCTTACTCATCTTCTGTGAAAAGATGTTTACTCTCGGTGAAAAACGACCAATTTCTGATGCAAATGAGAAAGAACAGCAAACACTGAACAACGCTGGATTCAACAAGTGCCTGGAAATCCTTGCCCGAGAAAATTAACCACCGAAAGAGCGCGATCAAGCAACGAAGAAACAACGAGAGTACTTCAAACAGCCTAGGCAAACCGTTTGAGCAAGTTCAAACGCCTTGACAAAATGCCGCCATTAAAATTCTGAACGAAACCGATCAGCAGCGGCAGCAGCGGCGACACCGACTGGAAGTGTTGGACAAAATGATTCTGTTTATAGACGCAACGAGAGGCGGCAAGAATTACACGATCAGCTAAATACTCGTGACGAATATCTCTCATACGGTAGGGAAAAGCAAACACGCGGATTACAGGAAAGGATCGGAGAAGAAGAACGATTAAGAAATCTAGCTGAAATCACCGCACTTTAATCCATACCATACCATGTTAGAAACAGCTTTGTAGGATGTATACTTTAGATTTTTTAATTTTTATGACGTCATGTGAAAATACTCTATTGTCGGCTAGAGTGGGTTTTTAATTTTGGCTCTGAAGAATAATTGGAAAGCGCTCTTTTACGAAAAATGGAAAACTTCTGACTGGAGTCACCTGGCTATGAACATCCATGCCGCAAATTAAAAGCGCGAAAAACGAGGCGGCAAGCGAAGTTAAATCCGTAATTAAAGTACTACTGTGTTTATCCTATATCTATATATATTTTAAAGTATGAAGTTTACCAATATTTCAGCTTACCGCTGGTTTCTTCCGTTCCAAATTCAGATGGTGCGCCATGAGATCCCGGCATTCCACTGTCGCTTGTTTCCGTCGTTATGCTGCTTGCATCAGTATCCTCGGCTTTTTCCAGGTAACTCTGAATGTAAGACAATTTGTCTCGATGCAGGTATTTAAGCTGCTCGTCTTCTCGACCATCTGGACCTTCTAAAAATGAAATCGTTTCGAAAATGGAAATGAAACTGAACATGAAATTGAAAATGAAAATTGAAATGGAAATGAAATGGAATGAATTAAAATGGGAATAACAGAAATAACCATCACATAAGGAATGAAGTGACAAGCAAGATTCTTCAGGAAAGAGGTTAAGATTTTTTCTATTTTTAACGAATACATTCTATCATCGTCAAAAATGAAACAGAAATGATTTTCCTTGACTTCAAATCAACTTTTTTAGTAAACAAATAGTTACCAAATATAGTGACTTTTAAATGGTGGATTGTAGCTACAATTGTAGACAGAAGTAGTTGGGAAGGCTGTAAACATTAAAAAAGTCCAGTTATAACCAACATTGTAAAAGGGGGAGGGGAGAGAAAGAATTGAATGGTAAAAACTGCCAACCTTTCCACACTTTTTTTGTTTATGATTGTAGCTAGCGTTTAGTAAAGTCTTATTTGGGAAAAATGAGCGCTGAATTATACCACCGATTGGTCCGGGTGAGTTAAAAGAAGTGCAAAATCACTGAACAGAGAAACACCAAACAAACCGCACTTGCACTGCAGGCTAAATAATTGAAACTTCAGGTGCCGTCATCATCATCTGTCGGCTGCAGAGCAGGCGACTACAAGCTTCCTCCAACCTCAACGATCCTGTGCCAATTCAGACAGCTTGTCCGTGCCAATCAAGTTGTCTGTGTCACCCAAAAGGTGTTGAATGTATCTGAGAAACAGGGTGCCGTACATGCCCGTAGGTGCCGTACATGCCCGTAATGGCGGAGAGTTAACGGGTGTGGAAGATTGCAGTCTATCAATAAAGAGGTTGGTTTCTAAAGCAACTGCAGGGGCGGATCCAGGAATTTCTTAAAGGGGGGGTCCGGGTGCATGTCCCCTGGAAAATGTTTTCCGATTTTACCCTCTAAAACGCCATTTCCGGCATTCCTGAGAGTCGAATGGCGTCTGTTAATTCAAAAACTTGACAATCAGTCATTTGGTGGAAGTGAAACAACTACGTATAAAACAATTTTATTTTGTTATTTTTATGAGCCACATGGGAGACACAGGTCTGATAGGGGGGGTCCGGACCCCCCTCCCCCCCGACCCTCCCCCTGGATCCGCCACTGAACTGTGGGGCGGCGTCGATGGGGGAGTGAAACACAAAAATTTGGTTTTATCGACTATGTTGATAAGATAAATTGGCCACCGTAAAAAATTGAAAAGCTGGCGAGCGCGAGCCTTTCGTCAGCCTTTGCAGGCTAGTTGAATTGTAGCTATACGAAAGTGCGAGCGCAAACTCAAGTTACCTTGAGCTTCGTTGGCCAGCTCGCTCAGGGCTTTCTCGTATTCTTGTTCGTCGATGGTTACAATCACTTCCACTTGCTCCCCACGAGCAAGTTCTCTCATTTCGTTGGTGACCAATAAGGCTTGCAGGCGTGCTTTCAGTGTCCCATCCTTGTATAAACTCCACAAGGTGTTGAGAGCTGACACATTTTCTGCTTGAACTTTGAGGTACACACTACCTTCAGTTATTTCAATCAGCCTGGCGCCAGCAGGAAGCACGCAGGTGTTAATAGCAGTGATGAGTTGATCATATGTGGATCCACGTCTCAATAGCTCATAGGCGGAATACACTACAATACCTCCTGCGACCACTTTGAACACAGTCTTTATGTTCAGAACTAAAGATTAAAGAACAAAGTAGGAAACATGTTAGTCTGCTCCAGATTCTCGGATAGTGGAGACAATCGAAAAAGAGAAAGCAGCCGCGAAAATAAGCTGAGATTGGAGAGAAAGAGATCGCGGTTACGAGCGCCTGTGGTCTTATGACCAACGTAGCTCTGATACACTAGCTCCTGGTATGTATTCTGTTAGTTCAGTTTTGTCAGGACTTGATCAAATCTTAACAACCTGAATCATTTGTGTCAAAGATGGTGAGCGCAGTCCATGTGCGATTTAGAGTAATCCTTGTTATGTGCTATTTCCTCTCCTCAGTGCCGCTCTCTTCCTCTGGTCTGCGCAGGTTTATTTTCGTGCTTTTCTCGCCATTTGATAATGACTAGAGGGTATTACTTTTTTCATGGATAACTTGTCTCCATAAAAATGACCTCTAAGCATCCCCTGTTTCGAGGATTACCCAAGGGAACCCGGAGTCTAGAGCCAGGGTCTGGGAGGAGGTTTGATTCTCAGCCCGAGGGTTTTCTTGCGCGTAACTGGTAAAGGGTCATTCTCAATAACAGTGACACTGGAAATGAGATTTTACTACAGATCGATATTCAACATAAATTCTCAAACTCATTAATAATTCATGACGAGAACACAAAGGAAATCACTACCGTGAAGGAGGTTTTGAAATCGTTTCTTAATTTGCATAGATTTTGGCGATTTTATTCCTTCGTTTTCTCCGCATTTAACGATCAGTTTGAGAAGCTATAGCAAACACTCGAAACAGTGTTTCATCAGATTTCCAAACACCTTGAAGTGGTTTAAAAAAACTCGGCTGCGCCTCGTTTTTCCAATCCACTTCTCGGTGTTTGGAAATCTGATGAAACACTGTTCCTCGTGTTTGATATATTACTTAAAAGTACATGTAATAACAACAGATATTAATAACTAGAAAGATAAAAATTCTAGTAAATACAACTCACTGATGTGAAATGTTTGTTTTACAATCACGTTTAACAACAACATTCTAAGGGGTGGACCATTAGAAATCCTGGGAGGGGGGTCAAAAAATTTTCAGTGTATGAATTTTTTTTTCGGCCTGAATTTCCTGCAGGATTTTTTTTTTTGGAGGTGCAAGCCTGCAGGTTTTTTTTTTTCTGAGATCTTCTTTATAAATGCGTGCAAGCTCCAATTTTTTTTATACTAATGGCCCAATCCATTTTTGGTATTAAACGCTGGAGAGTAGATTTAAGTCAGACTGTCGAACCCCCGGTCGAACCTTTGCATAAAAAATGGGGAGAAATAAGAATTGAGATGGAGTGGTCGAGCGCCGAAGACGCGAGCCGCTAGGGGGGTCTGGGGGCATGCCCCCCCAGAAAATTTTGAAATCTTGATGCTCTGAAACTCCATTTCCAGTGTTCTGAGACAACAATTTCTGTCAAAAATGTTTGGCAAATTGATGAGGCTTCTCATCGCTTTGTGTCTCTTTGTGTCTCTTTGTGTAGCTCTTTGTGTAGCTCCACATTTCATTTTATATTTCTTGCTGTTTCTTTAGTTTATCTGGATATCAGAGTTAAGTATACGCAATTTCGTCTTTTTGTATAGTAAGTATTATGAGAATTTGACGAAAATGACAGAATTTCATTTTCAAACAAAATCGGGGTAATCTCGACGAAATCGAGACGGTTGGACAATCTGTAATGTATTTAAAAAATACTTGCGTGTAGCAGAGCAGGTTACATATTTCATGATGTTTACAGTGTTTTCAAATATGTATATAAACAAGGTTTTGGTTATATTAAGATATTGGTACATGTACCAGATAGACATTTGAGGCAGGTAATTTTTGACAGCATTTGAGTCAACCTGAAGTTGCTTTTTGATGAATTTTACTACCAGAGAGCATGTCATACTCTCATATGTTCCAGTTTATAAATAAATATATGTATATATAGCCAGTTAGCTTGCAGGATTTTATTTTTTTATGGTCAACTACTTGCAGGAATTTTTTTTGAGACAATTTTCCTTTGCAGGATTTTTTTTTTGGTAATTGTCACCCCCCCCCCCCCCCCCCTCCCAAGATTTCTAATGGTCCGCCCCTAAGCAGAATGTTTCAGGTTTAAATGCCCGATAAAGCTCATGCGCATATTGCATGCCTATGTTCAGGCGCCCGCCACCAAAATGAGAAAGGGACTGGATACGAATTTCGCACAAATCGAAATTCGACCAAACATGGGTATATACTTCATTGTAACACACCATATAGGGATCCTTTCATATAGGGATCCTAAAAACTCATTTTAAAATGGTTAGCTTTTATTTACTGTTGGGAAAGCGGCTAAACTACAGAATACAGGGCAAAGCTACATGTATAACTTGATATGACTCGGCGGCTCCTTGGTCAAACTAAAGCACTGATACTCTTGTGGCTCGATAGCTGACTCATAGCTCGTAGGTCGGTGAAAATTCACTTGACTGACGAGCCATACATGCCTGCATTGGGCCATTCCATTTAATATCAGCACTCCCCCTATTAAGGGCTTAGGAAATCCGAAGGAGGGGGGGGGGGGGGGGGTCTTGAAAATATTCAGAAAATCTGGAGGGGGTAGGGATCATTATAGACAATGTTAAGAGAGAAATCCGAAGGGGTATGTGGAAAAAGAGAGAATTCTGAAGGGAAAAGTCTCGTTTGACTTTTGCACCGCAAAACTATTAGTTTACTTAATGGCCTAAATCCGAGGGGGTGGAGGAAATGGCCTAAATCCGAGGGGGTCCCCTCAAAAAAAAATCCGAAGGGGGGTGTCAGGTAAACCCTCAATAGGGAGGGGGGGGGGGGTGCGGATATTAAATGGAATGGCCCATTGTTGTTTACTAAACTCTACTGGCAAGCCACGAAAATTGATATAAGGACTTTCCATTTTTTAACACCTAGCTTATTAAACCGCCGATCTGTTCGATTAAAACTTACCTCCAGTCAGATTGTCACTAACCGACGACACAATAGCAGCTGCTTGTGCTAAAAAAAAAAAACAAAAACAAATAAAGTTAGCCTGCACTTCACGCAGCTAAATTTAATATGCGAGACAACCGCAGATGTTGAAATTCGTTCTTATCGAAGCATGGCCGTTATAAAATGAAAACACATTGAGACAAGAAAAATAGCAACGGACAACGGAATAGGAAAATACCTTTTCGTCTTTCAAATTCATCCTCCCGATTTCTCCTTTCCTCGAACTCCTCCACTTCCTTAAGCAAATCGCATTTCTCCGTTTGCGTCAAAATCTCCTTCAAGATGCCGAGACGGTCGACTCCCAAATAGTTGTTTTTCTCTAGCTCCTTAAAGAGAGACCGAACATTATGAATGTCGCCTTGCCTATCTTCCGCTATCTTCTCTCTGCACATAGCGATGAGTCGTTCCAGATCATTGAGCTCATCGAGTACCCGAATGATTTGCTCAAGCAAATCATTATATTCCTTCCTTTTGATCTCGTACTTTTTAACATTTTCAAAAAGAGACCACTCCTCCACACCTTTTAACATGCCTTTCAATACTTCCACGTGATTGGGACCTAGAAATCCCTTTTCTTCCAATTCTTCAAACAACGAGAAGGCGTCTGGCATGTTATCTTCGCTACGGTGCGCCACCTTCCCTCTGCATATAACAAGTAATTTTCTGCCTACGTTCAGTTCGTCTAGTCTCTGACTTATTTCGAAGAGTAAACTGTTGTATTCCTCGGCAGACATGTTAACGACGGGTCTTGTGTCTCAGACTTGAACCAATTCTCGTTTTTCCGACATCCGAAACAGAGTGGAATGTATTGCTTTCACTGGTTTCACTTTGCTTGTCACGCGACATAAATTAAATGATGGTCATGCGAATGAGGGTTTTACAATAAATTATCCAAAAAAGTTATTGCCGTCATAATTTTACCGTGACATATATAACTTATCTTTTCTCGAAAGTTGCAACTCGCAGTTTCTCTGTAAAAGTCAGAACTTTTTTTTTTTTCAACATCTAGTGAAAATTTCTGGGTAAAAATCGGAGTTTTTTTTCTGAAATAAACAAATCGGATACGTAGGTAATTAAAATCCAAGTTTTTAATTTATTTTTCCTATGAAATTTTAAATTCGTGTTTTGGGTAAAAATCCGAGTTTTTTTCTGTGAAATTTAAAATTCGGGTTTTGGAAGAACGGGACAAGATGTGCATGTAGCAAGCACTATAAAATGAAGTGGAAATGGATTGACCACACCATGAGAAAGGAGAGGAATAACTTCACCAGAATGGCCATGAAGTTGAACAACACTAAAGCTGAACTCAAAAGATATATTTATTGCACATTAAAAACTTTTATAAAGCAAAAAATAATTTCCCAGGGAGCCTGGGTAGCCTGTGGCCATTTTCGCCTCTAAGGGAGATCACAGTGGTTTCTACATAAGGTAGTTACTGCTATGTCCCATAATGCAATACTATACCAGCAACATTGAACGAAGATTGTGGTAACTTATCTTATCGAAGGATCAGAAATGTTTCGGATTAGTTTGCTTCAGGGTTTAAAACATTTTCAGGGAAGAAATGCTGCATTGACCTTCTCCCAAGTTCATCGCTGCAATTCTTTTATAGTTGAGACATTTTCATCGTCTGAAAATAAGCTTCCTGGTATTCTTACTATTCCTATGACTTACGTAAGGAACTTTCACGTTACAAGTCGAGTGAATGGACATTTGCTAGAAATGTTCGAAGATCTGCAGAGAAAAAAGAGAGCAAAGTCTAGGCAAGACCAACTTGCGAGCTCTTTCAACATTGTGCGAAAAATACAGATGGAAACGGATCCTGAAGAGTTGCTCGAGATCTACAGCGCATTGAAGAACGAGACAAACATCGATCATGAAAATATAGCTGTATTGTCTGCTCAAGTGGCGCTGTTCAATCGCTTTGCCTTTTTAGCTGCTCGTCAGTCTGGGCACAAGCTCACCAGTGATGACCGTTTCATGGCTGCCACAGGACACCTAGCTAATATAATCAGATGGAATAGCAATCTATGTGAACCGACTCATTTGGCAACTACAGTGCATGGTATTGCAACTCTAGAACTTAACGATATCTCCTATTTTATCCATTTTGAAAGAGAAATAAAAAGTCGTGATCCCAGTCTGTTTACAAATGCTGATCTTGCCATGATCCTATGGGCTTATGGGAAGGTGCAGTTCCGTGCAAAACAACTGTACAAGACCATAAGAGATGAAATAATGGCCAGAGATTTGTCAACTTTTAAGGTCAAGGAAATCTGCCAGTTTCTGTGGTCATATGCACGGACACTGGAGAAAGGTGCAAAGCTCTTTGCTGTCTTGAGAGAAGAGATTATGAAACGCGATCTGACCGAATTTGAGGAGAGATCATTAACCATCATTCTCTGGTCGTTTTCAGAAGTCGGATTGAATGTCAAACCCCTCTTCAGGTGTATTAAGCAGGAAATCTTGCGACGTGGGCTTGCATGTTTCACTTACCAGCAACTAGCACAGATTGCTAGTTCTTATGCTCAGCAGAACATCCGCTCCCCCGACCTTTTTCAAGAAATTTCTTCAGAGATCATTGAGCGTGGTGAACTTGACTTTGCACCAATAGGCATAGTCATGATTGCAAATAGCTTTGCAAAGACTAAAAATTACATCCGGGATCTTTTCAAACTCATCGAAAATCATCTCATGGCACAGGATCTGTCAGTGTATGAACCTCTTCAAGTTGTTAGGCTCCTCTGGGCTTTCACAAATTCTGCTATTGTATCAGAACCACTTTTTCACAAGTTAATTGAGGAAATTCTCCTGAGTGATTTTTCAAGCCTGAATGACTTGGCTTTGGAAGAACTGGTGAAATCACTAGAGGCCAGTCCCTTCAGAGCACCGGAACTTGTGGCAGCTACTGAAGCTGAACTTGTCAGACGATCAGAGGCACCAGTATAAGGAATGGTAACCTGTGCATAAGTACATTGTATGCCTGTTAAATTATGAATTTCCTGTGCATCATAGAACTTTAAAGTGCCTATCACCCCTAGAACATTATTTTCAGAATCAACTCTATGTACATCAAATAGTTGAATGGTAAAATATTTCTTGTTTTGAACGTCGTGTTAGTGAGTTATAGAGATTTGAATTATCAAAATGCTAATTTGATGATGTCAACCCGGGAATTGTTTATTATACAACTACTTGTTTTCACCTCCAAGTAATATTTTTTACGAATCAGTTGACTATCCACAGTTTATTTTCAGTATTTATCAAATTAACTATCAAGCTTTAAACTGCGTATTGTAAATTGACGTAGAAATAATGGCAAATTCCCGGGTTGACATCATTCAATCATTCAATGCCCATAGAGTTGATTCTGAAAATATCTTTCTAGGGGTGATAGGCACTTCAAGTAAGATATCAAACACGAGGAAGAGTGTTACATCAGGATTTCCAAACACTGAGAAGTAGGTTGAAAAATTGATAAGTAACAGTCTTTTTAACCAACTTTCAGTGTTTTGATACCTGTTGAAACACTCTTTCAAGGGTTGATTTAGCTTCTCAAACTGATCATTAAATGCAGAGATGAAACAAAGGAATAAAATTGCCAAAATCTATGCTAATGAAGATCGGGTTTCTAAATCACCAAACACTTACACCATGTATGATTTTCTTTGACGAAAGTACAGTGAAACTTCATTAATGTGACCACTGCAGAACCATTGAGTAATTTCTGTGTTAACAAGTGTGGGCGTGGGTGGCACAGTGGTCTAGTGGTTAGCGCGTCGGACTTTCAAACCGGAAGGTCGGTGGTTCGAGCCTGGTCTCTGCCGTCGTGTTGTTTCCTTAGACAAGAAACTTTACTCCACACTGTTTCTCTCCACCCAGGTGTATAAATGGGTACCGGCGATAAAATGCTGGGGGGGTAACCCTGCGATGGACTAGCATCCCATCCAGGGGGGGAGTAGCAATATTCCTAGTTGCTTCATGCTACAGAAACCGGGTTAAGCTCCGGCTGTTTGGGCCATTTGTGGCTCGAGCGCGACTTTACCTTTACTTTTTTTTTTTACTATGGGTTATGGTCTTAATATCAGCACTAATCCCTTTAAACTTGCTGCAAAATGCCATAAATAGTTGTCACTAAAGAAGAGGACTTTTATCATTTATTTTCAATGTGACCAGACAAACTGTGAGCAATAAATGTTTTTCTGGATGTTGATAATGATTATCAGTAATGACATACAGCAAGTAACTTGTAACAGCAAGAAACTACAAAGAGGTTCCAACAGTCGGAGAATTGGATGCAACATATACAGTGTACCATAAATCTTCTATTAAGCTCCCCTCACAAATAAGACCCCCCCCCCCCCCCCCCTCCCCGCCTTAAAAAAACCCTCTCCACTTTCCTCACTCTTACTTCTCAACCAAAACAATGACCGACAAATTGTATTACCGGTACATTTTTACTAACCAATCCGTGCACAAATTCACAGCAATAATACTCGCAAGCTTTGGTGGAGAAGAAACATGATACATTTCTATGTACGTATATGTTGTAGGTTGAAATGAAATTCAAGTTAAAACGATTTCAACCTAGTTTGATTTTGAATTTCTTTTGTCTTTGATTTATTATCATAAATCAGAAACAAAGGTACATGTAATTCAAAATCAAGCTAGGTTGAAATCATTTTAACCTGAATTTCATTTCAACCTACAACATATATATAATCAAATGTGCTTTGCAACACTGTTCAGGGGACTTTGCCAGACTGCTAATGTAGTTTACAATTAATGTCAGTTGTGACACAGGTGCCCCATAACTTAAACAAAGGAGACCACAATCACTGTACTGGGACGATGTCCCCTACTCTTTGCGAAGAGTGCTAGGGGATTTTTAATGTTCCCTTTAGGAAGGACAACTGACAAATGTAGGAGACAAGACCAAGGGCTTAACATCACGGCCAATGACCCGATCATCTGAACTGAGGCAGATGTTGAGATCTGAGTGATTATTTTTAACATTTTTATTCACTTATGGGAACCTATTGAAATTTATGAATTACAGAAATGTGAGTGGTAAACTGCTGGTGTTTTGTCAAATTATAATAAGGCCTCTCTCTTTCTTTCTTTCTTTTTCTGCGCGACTTTTTTCGACTTTTCTCTCTTTATTAATTCGTATGGTAAATGAGCTTTTTCTGTTGCTGCTCCGCAACTTTGGAATAACTTACCTGAGGATATTAAATCTGCAAACTCAATTGATGATTTTAAACGCAACTTAAAACATTTCTTTTTAATCGAGCTTATGAATCGTGTAGTGAGCGTCTAGTTTTAATGTCAATCTCTTGTGATTATTTTTACTTTTGTCTAATTTTTGTAAACAGCGCCTTTGAATCTTGCAGAAAAGGCGCTATATAAATGATGATGATGATGATGATGATGATTATTATTATTATTATTATTATTATTAAGCAACCTCCCCCCCCCCCCCCCCCCCATCAAATATGCTTGAAATAAATAAGCCTCCTTGGGGTCTTAATAGAAAATTTACAGTAAATCGAGAAACATGACAAACATTTAATATTTCCAGCATTCATGCCTTTTTGTAGTGGTGGCTAAGGAGTTTCAGAAAAGAAAATAAGCACTTTGTTTAGGCCAAAACAAAAAGAAAATTCTTCAATACAAACACTGGTCAAATTTTCAGTATTTTACAATTTTGGGGGCTATATTCTTATTTTGCAATTTTTTTTTTCACGAATCACAAATAGTAACACCTGCATAAGGTTTTTTTACGTACAGCAAAATGTAATCCAACACTGAGATTTCAGAGAGCAGCGCACACCTTGCACATTTATTTCGGATTATTTAAATACAAAAAAAATTGGTTTTATCAACGGAGTTGATAAGGCAATTTGGCCACCCTAAAGAGATTTCCGAGTTCTAGCCCTTTGGATTTGCTCTCTGATGAAGCGCTAAGCACTCAAAACATCAGTTTTTTAATAAAAATATATAAAATAGGGAGACGGTCACCAACTTACCTTATCAACCCAGTTGGTAAAACAAATTTTGAGTTTCACTCACCCACCAATGCAGCAACACAGTCTCTTTAGGGTCCTCACAGGCTTACCATCCTCCTCACTTGCACAGCACAACCACACAAACAGCGGATGGTTAGCCTGTGGGGTCCTTTAGAAGTGAACCCCTTTATTCATTTATTATTTAAATAACTTGACATTGTTTTTTTGTTTTTGTGAAAGTTTATTTGTTTCACACCTGGCCTACAAGCATTAGACTTTACACATAATATTAAACTACACTACACCTAACATTCCAATGTGTTACAAATATTACATACACTCCTTGTGTCATTTCTTAATACATTCTAAAAATACTAATGATTGCCTACTTTAGTTTTTTACATCATTGTTTTAACTAAATTGATGTTACATAATACTTTTTATATACGAGACAAAATTAACTTTCCTTTAGCATTTGAATTTTTTCTTGCTTTCGCAGAAGGAAGCTTTGGAAGCATAGTTCATCTTGACCGGCATACAGTATAAGCCACACTTTTTTACCCCAAATTTTTGCTCTAAGTCAGGGGTGCAGCTTAACTGAAGGAACATCTGCAATAGGTTATCATACTTTCCGGTGATATAAGTTGACCAGACTTTTGAGCCTTGAAATTAAGATTTTATGTATTTGATGTGTATAATGTGGAGCAAATATTCTTTAACTTTAGATGATGTAGACAAGTGAGTCTGGTTTCTGTTATAGAGCTGCCATGCAGAGCTTCTCCAAGACTAAAAATCAAATGAACAATAAGGATCCGCATCGAACACCTTAAACACATGAATGTGAGCATTGTGTTTATGAATTGCAAAACTTAACCTTTAATTGTCAAAGTACCTGTGTTAAAACAGTGCTCGCTATCTTTTAGCCATGGAGTGCACCAAAAAGGAACAAAAAAGGCAGTTTTGTTTCTTAACTCTTATTTTATGTTAAATGTGAAGTAACAGATGCTTTCATTGATAAATTTATATAAAATAATTGTGTAATCAATTTTTGAAATTGCCTTTATTAAAGGCCCATGTTCACCCAATCTGCTTTGCGTGCTTGTGTTTTTGTTTTGAAACGGTTCAATTGTTCAATGTAGCATTATGATTGGCTGGCATGACGATTTTTCGATTTTCCATCTGCGAAAATCAGTCCGGGCGCGCAAAGCAGATTGGGGGAACATGGGCCTTTAACATACAGGGATACTCATTGCCTCGTTTAGGGGTGTAAATTGAAGGGCTCCCGGCAAGAACGTCTTGAGTACTTTTTTGAAAAATTTTCACTGAAATCTTGGATTTTTGGCCTCAAAAGGGACTCACTTGCCAAAATTATGACTGGATCATGTAAATATGACTGAAAGGATTTAAACCAGGTCAACAAATCTTCTATCTTCGAACAGAATAACTTTTTTTTTGAAAAGATACATAGGGTGTCCTGGGGGGCATAGGGTGTCATAGGGGCCCAAAACATTTTCTCAAAGATGTGGATTTTCTTCCCCATTTTAGATCTGTTTTAAGTACCTCGACAATAATAACAATCATTAACTTGACAAAACTGTGCTTTTAAAGGCCTAAAACATACAATTTTAGTGAAAGTTGCTAAAAATATACTTAGGATGTTCTTGCCGGGAGCCCTTCAATTATTGATTTTGGACGGTATCACTTAATTAGGGTGTCCAACAACGAATGCCAATATTTTTAGCCATCAAGGAATTGTTTAGGGTGGTACAGCCAGGAAAAATTAAAATGAACATTGATTGCAAATAAAACTTAAGCTATGACCAGACTGGTCTTCTTTAAAGGTTCAATTCAAATTTCCAAGGAGCATCCCACCTTTCATATGGGATTCCCCTCCACCCACCCCAGGAAACAAGTACTTGCTAATCCTCACCTGCTAACAAGTACTGATAAAACAAAATATTTAAAAGCAGAAAAACAGTTCAACAGTCTCCACCCAGGTGTATATAAATGGGTACTGGGAACAAAATGCTGGGGTTAAACCCTTCAGTGGATTAGCATCCCATCCGGGGGGGGGGGGGGGGGGTGTAGCCATACTCCTAGTTAATTTGTGCTACAGAAACCAGGTTAAGCTCCAGCTGAGTGGGCCACCTGTGACTTGTGTGCAATGCATTTAGCTGCATTGCATTGTTGCATAGTTACAACTTCTTATATAGTGCCAGGAGACAAGTCAGTTTTTTTCAGTTGGGGGGGGGGGGGGGGAAGGTGCAAATTAGGCAAAATTGTTAGACCCCCAAAATCCTATTAGGCTCAAACCAGACCCCCAGAAAGTCCCATGGTCCCGAACTTAACCAGCAAAAAGTCCCTTTTCCCTTAATACGCTTTTTGTAGCCCCCCCCCCCCCCAGAAAAAAAAGTCCCGCACCAAAATCTTTCAACCGCACCCCCCCCCCCCCCAAAAAAAAAAAAAATAATAAAGTCACAGAAATTCTAACCCCAAAAAAGGTCTCAGATTGCAAATTTCAAACTCCAAAAAGGTCTTCACCATCACATCACCTCCCCATCACTATTTACCTGTCTGATCCCCTCTGGAAATCAGTACAGATTGAAATCATAACTGAGCAATGTTGACCTGTTCACCTGTTCACAGAGTTTTCATAGACCTTTTCATAAATGGCAGCCAATTTAATATTCAGTTTTATATTTATGTTAATTAGCACCCTGGGCTTTAGAGAGATTGTGAGAAAATGATAATTCTGTCCAACTTTCAAGGGTAGAGCTCTTGTAGAAACTGAGGAAATACCCTTTGAATATTGAAACAATAGAAATTTGTTTATGTGGAAAAATAAGCCAATTTTTCCAAAACCATGCATTTATTGCCAAGGCATCCCTTGGGAATTGACTGCTAATTGTTTGCATGTTAGAAACAGTGTGAGCACGTGACCTGAATTCTGTGCAACTTTGAATGCTTGAGCTCTTGTAAATGTCTGAAGTTTGAAATTAGAAATTTGTTAATGAGTGAAAAAAAAGTCAATTTTCAAACATCCAAGACAACCCTTTTTAGCTCATTAACCATTTTGTATTGTTTCAAAATTCATGTGTTTATTGCCGGAAGTCTGTTGGCATTTGACTGCTAATTTTACATGTCAGAGAGTTATGCAGTTGTCAATGTTAACCCCCACCCCCCCGCCCCCCCGACCGGGTGGGAATTAGTGGGGCGAAGTACGGGATTTGAGATAAAAAACATTCCGGGGATGTCGGGGATTGGACACTTTTAGGATTTATTGTTCCCCTGGGTACGGGTAATGGCTGGGGATTTGTACTGAGCCTGCCTTTGTGAAGTCAGCGGTTTGTCATCCCAAGAAGCAGTACTTCATGTATGGGCACACAAAGTTGAGAGCTTTGGAGATGTCAAAGGAGAGGTGAGTTGCTTTTGTTACTCTATGAATTTGCAATGGTAATCTAGGCCATCGGTATCTAAGTTCGTTCCTTTTACTATTAGGCCGGTTCACACTGGGGACCAAAGTGTACTTGAAGTTCACTTGAACCTGAGGTCTACTTTGGAAAGACGAGACAAAAGATTTTCACGTATGACTGCGCACAGCGTGCATGTTCAGATGCAAATTACTTGTGAGCACAACTTGGAATGCAGTTGATTAGTGTGACAAACAAAGTTTCAGAACCAAAGTACGATGTGCATAAAACGTTAAATCGATAGTAAAATAATTTTTCTTATCAAGTCAAGTTTTTTTTGTATTTTATTTATTTTTGTCTATATTACATTTGTAAGAAAACTAACATTTAAACACATTTACACAATCTAAGTACATGAAAGAGAAAGAAACTAAAAACACAAAAATGACAAATGTACAAAAAACTGCTTAAAGTAGTATAACCAGGGGCGGATCCAGGGGGGGTGAAATGGGTGAATTTTCACCCCCCTTTTCTTCTTTTCTTTCTTTTCTTTTTCTAAAGTATTTCTCAAATAAATAATATTTTATTTCTCTGATATCTTTTTTGATTAAAATTTCACCCCCCATTTCAAAATCCTGGATCCGCCCCTGAATTTATAATTAAAGCGGCTTGAGTTGAGATAAAAAATAATATATTTGGTGACAAAAATCTAAGAAGAAATAAGAGCAATTAAGGGCTCCCACTTTTGATAGTGATAACTAAGATTATTTCTCTCGCTCCCCATGGAGTATTCTATGGTCAGCAACTCTAGAACAGTCATTTCCACTCTTGAATGGGTGCTGGGATAATTCTAACATTCAGGCTAGTCCTAACGGATGCCAAACTGTAGCTAACAGATGTTAATTATTTGCTAACGGTTACAGTATTCGTTCTAACAGTTCAATACTAACGCCTAATGGACACGCTATCCGCTCTAACGGTTAGAAACTAACGCCTAATGGATGCGAAATCTGTTCTAATGGTTGAATACTAACGCCTAACAGATACGCTATTTGTGCTAACGGTTAAATACTAACGCTTAACGGTTTGGTGAATGGGAAATTTTATAACGGATATCTAACGGACACCTAACGCTTTTAGCCGTTTAACGAATAAGCATTAGTGTACGTTTTCCCGTGTGAGGTCACAGATACAGAGATCTCAATTTTGAATTTCCCGCCATTTTGTTACTATTTTTAGAAACAATAGGAACTTTTAAACGCCATAACGTTTTAACCAATCATGGTTTTTCGATAATGTTTTCACACTTGAATTTGTCTTAACGTGTTCTTTAAAAATCACTGACTAATTTTGCCATAACGAGAAAAAAATTATTTTGGTATTACCCTTGTGACTTCATTTTCCCGCCAAAAACGGCTATATTGAAAAAAACAAAAAACATATGATTGTTTGGAATTCAAAGGTCTGTCGTCTTGCAAAGTTTAAGCTCCCACACTTAAGGCATTCAAAAGTTGTTCCTGGGCTGCCGAATTCTTGAGCCACCTGGCCCAGCATGCTTTTGAGGAAATAATGGAAGTGAGTCAGGATTTTTGTTGTTTATTTTACAAGAGTAGTGGTTCTGATTTGGCCCATCCTATTGCTCTATTTATTTATTTATCCATCCATTTATTAATACCACCATAATCAGATACCACCACATAATCAGACAGATGTGTTCAATACTCTCCTAACCAGTAAAACTTTTCTTGATACTGAAAAATAAATGGATTAATTACTTTCTTGCAGATGGAGGAGCAGAAAAAGATGAAAATCAGTCGCCAAAATAACTGGATAGCAAAGGTATCCAAAGGAAATTTTCCATGCAAAAAAAGAACTGTTTCATTAAAGTAGTCTAAAAGAATTCCCTGTTTCCTTTTTCATAGATACAATGTACATGTAGTCCATTTAACACATTGTTTTCTTTCTTTTACAGGGAATCGTCGTTAAAGTTGTCACCAAAAAGCTTGGAGATAGATACTACAAAAAGAAAGGAACAGTTAAGGTACAAACCAGTGCTTACAACAACAACAAAAACAACAATTTATTCTTTGTACAACAATACAAGAGTTGGATGGTTAAATTGGTTTGCTTTGCAAATGGCTGGAAAGCTAATCGTGGCGGGCAAAACAAGTACATGAATAACACAAATTATCCAATAAAATCAAAGACCTTATACTATTACAAAGCCTTGCAGATTGCACTAAAAATGAATAAAACACAGAAGTTATTAAGTGATCTAATTAACACAGTGCTTACTGACGTACAATGCTTTAAGACAAGGAGTCTCTGACTATAGCAAGTGTATCTATGTACCTTCTTTTTTGGTTCTTGTGTACATTAATATAATATAACTGTTCACAGTAATCCTAGCATTAGGTAACTGTTCACAGTCATCCCAGCATTAGGTAACTGTTCACAGTCATCCTAGCATTAGGTTTCACAGTCATCCCAGTATTGTGTAACTGTTCAATTTGTACTAACATGATTTGGTCGCAGTAGCACACTTTAACATTGTTAGGATAACAAATACATTGGTGCATTAATCCTTCAGTACCCCAGCCAAATGTGATCCCTTTTAAACTCATGAATACGCAAAGCATATTGATTGAGTTGTAGCAGTGGAATCAAGTTATACTCAATAGGCCATTTCCGAGTTGCTTTTAGCCTCTCTATCAAAGCGAGGCTAGGTGCGAAACCTTTCATATGAAAATGAGTTTTTATTCACATGCAAATAAAATGTATTTGCATGTGAATGAAAACTCATTTTCATATGAAAGGTTTCGCATCTAGCCTCGCTTTGATAGAGAGGCTAAAGGCAACTCGGAAATGGCCTATTGCTTACTCTATCAGCTGTTACCACTGTAAAAGTCACCTGTCTTACCAATGGGGAGGGCATTCGAGGGAGGGGAGGGGAGGGTGGGAAGTTAAATGCAAGGAGTGGGGGGAGGGGTCAGTGGAGCAAAATCACCTAACAGAAGGGAGGGTCGGCAAACATTGAGCCCACAATATGTAGTGGAAGCAAGGGAGGGTGGGGGATTGGACGCAGGGATGGGGGTCGGTGACCATGAATCAAAGCATGAAGGAGAGGGGAAGGTCCGAATTTTTTGCATCTACGTGTTGGCTTGATAGTAGGAACCTTTGTTTAATTTCTCTTAACCTAGTCCTCAACAAATATTGTGATGATGTACGACACGCACTAAGGAGTATTTGGATTTTCATCCTTAGGTAGCATTGTGTTGCTTGAACAGTTTTTGTACTCTTCCCAGTTTTTAGTGCACCATGAAACTAAAGATAGCAGCTAATCATCGATCAACTGGACAAACACATGACTGAGAAAAAACGGAACTGTGAACAGTCCATGTTCAGGCGGGTGAAGTTAAGAATGTGATGCGCAATACCTGCAGTTCTGTACGCATTACATGCCTACATTATTTTTCTGTTTCTCCAGGGTCCTCGCAGAGGGAAGAGAATTGATAGAATCCCCTATGAAGACATCTGCAAACTGGACACCTGACACTAAGGGACAAAGTCCATTCAAGAACCCAGGGTGCATGTCAGTCAATATCAAAAATGGATGCTCCATAGTTACATGACTGTGTTTGGCATCAACAAAGATCAGCAAAGAAAACTTGATGCTGTATTTTCTAGTTTAATGCTGTATTGTATGCCTTTTTTACTCTAACTTGTATATATGTACAGAAGACAAAAAACTGGAAAACTGTACTAAAATACAATAATGTATTATAATAGACAATAAAAAGAAGCCAGGGAAATGCTTCCTCTTTCAAGTCAACCTTCTCATGTTAATTGTATTACTATTAAATATTGAGTGGAGGGCATAGGAAGTGCTTTACTCAATTTAGGACGCAAATCCCAAATCCCAAAATGGTTAATGAGCTAAAATGAGTCCTTCGATTTTTCAACAAATGGATCATTTTTGCTCATTAACAAATTACTATTGTTTCAATATTCAGACGGGATTTGCTCTGTTTCTACAAGAGCTCTTGAAAGCCCTTGAAAGTTGCACAGAATGATCACGTACTCACACTCTTTCAAACGCGCATAAAATTAAGACACAAATCCCAAGGGAACCTTGGCAATTAACACATCAATATTAAAACAAAAGAAAACGGTTAATGAGCAAAACTTAGTCCTCTTCCATTTCTTAACAAAATGGCTCATTTTTGCTCATTAACAAATTTCTATTGTTTCAATATTCAGAGGGGATTTGCTCCGTTTCTACAAGAGCTGTGGACTTGAAAGTTGCACAGAATGGTCACGTGCTCACACTCTTTCTAACGCACATATAATTAGGATGCAACTCCCAACGGAACCTTGGCAATTAACGCATGAATATTTAAACAATAGAAAATGGTTAATGAGCAAAACTTAGTCCTCTTCGATTTCTTGAAAAAATAGCTCATTTTTGCTCATTAACAATTTTCCATTGTTTCAATATTCAGAGGGGATTTGCTCCGTTTCTGCAAGAGCTGTGGCCTTCATAATTGCACAGAATGATCACATGCTCATACTCGTTCTAACGCGCATAAAATTAACATGCAAATCCCATGGGAACCTTGGGAAGAAACGCATGAATATTTAACAAAAACTGCCCGCTAATTAGTCAAAGACTTGTCAAAGATAACTCAAAGAAAAGATTCCCTTGGGATTTGCCCACTAGTTTGGTGGGAGTTAGTGTTAGTGTGTAATAGCAGACGTTGTTTCGGGTCCGTGTTTTATTCGAAAAGAGATTAAAGAAACGTATTTTCTAGTAGGTAACAAGGTATATGTTGCAGGTAAATTTAATTTTCACTAGATTTTTTCTTAGTTCTAGTTAGGATTAAATTTTGGCCGAGGCGAGTCTGGGAACAATAATAAGCAATAATACAAAAAAATATACGTCACTTTTAATCGTGGTCCTGGTGGCGCAGTGGTAAGGACAGTGGACTACACATCTGACGGGTGGGAGTTCGACTCCAGGTAAGTGCACACAAAAAATTCTTCATTTCATAATTTCTCAGTGATATTAGTAAGTGTGGCGTAAAAGGGGGTGAGATGGGAACAAGGGAGGGGGGTGAGATGGGAACAAGGGAGGGGAGGATAATATGATAAATTGAGGGGGGGACATGAAGATGGCATCAAGGGAGGGGAGGTAAGATGCGATCTACGGAGAAAGATGAAGGGAAGGGAAGGGATGGGAGAAGAGGGAAGATGAGATAGGCGGAGGAAGATGGGGATAGGATGAGAATAAGAGAGGAAGATCTGAAGGACAAGATAAGAAACGGGGAAGAGAGAAAGAAATGCAAAAAGCCGAAAAAAAAAATTTCGGCTTTTCGAATTTTTTTTTCGGCTTTTTTTTCCGACCCCATAAAGAAATCCCTTTTCAGATATTTGATAGAAAAAATTTCCTAGTAAAAAAAAAATAAATAAAAATTTGTTTTTCGGGATTCTTCTGAGGTTAAAAGCGATTAAAATAACTGGCCTTCAGAATATTAAGAAAACAACAGTCAATATGGCGGACTGAAACAACAGTTTGCCATATTGACCTTGATTTTCTTAATTTCCTGAAGAAGGCCGGTTAAACAGGCCGAAACGTCGATTAATAATCGCTTTTAGCCTCAGAAGACCCCCCCCCCCCCCCAAAAAAAAAAAAAAAAAAAACACACACACACACACACACACACACACACACACACACACGGAAAAAATAATTTTTGAAGAATGAGAGAAACTTTCAGATATACAATAAAAAATAGCTATTGAAAAACTTAAGTACAACATTAACAACTTTTCTAAGGTCCTGTTTCACTGTCTACATGAATGTGATTCCACTCTGGAAAAATTGGATCATTAACAGCACCATACGAGGCACCGTTCAATAGCTTTTTATTTGATAGAATTTTATTTATTTGCGTTATATAAACCACAAAAATACAACTAACTATAATATATTTATTCCCTGTTTATTTACACTGCAAACGGGACTTTAACTAATTGTACGATCTACTCAAAACATAACAAATACAGCAAACATAGACTACGAGCAGTCTCTCTTTTCCAGCAGTCCGTCGAGAACAAAACACACATGCGAACGGATAATGGCCGCGCGAAACTGGGGCGAGGCACGCACGTGCGCGTGCCTGCCTCGCCCCCAGTTTCGCGCGGCCAATTATCCGTTTGCTAATGTGTTTTTCGTTTCTCGCTCGACGGACTAAGCTGGAAAAGAGAGACTGCTCGTAGTCTACAGCAAACATGGACACTTTGACATTTAATTTATCTAATTAAGGACGAGCACTTAATTTTTAAATTAATGAATAAGTGATTAATTGTATTTTAATAATTTTAACACGCTGCAGTAAAATATACTTAGATTTGTCGCTTTAAATGTTATATAATTTTTTTACCCTTCTAACAAAAATGCTCCTAAATCCTACATCTTATGAGTTCTTCTTATATTATTATTGGTTATTCTAGTTACCTGCATTTTGTTGTCAACCAAAACAATAATATATTCTTTGGCCAATCCGATCACAAGATTAAAATACAAAGTCTCCTTACTAATTGTCATCACACGGTTTCTAGCGGGAGACAAGACTGTATTCCTCTTTGCGTCTTCTGTCTTCATTGTGTTACGCACACCCATTAAAAGAAGCGCTTTCCTTTTCTTTGTGAAAAGCAGAAGCGTGACCTTAAAAGAAACACCAGACTTTCCGTTGCTAAATTAATTCTTCTTTGTAGAATATTGAGACAATATCAGGACAATAATGAACCAATATTGAACCAATATTGAACCAATATTGAGCATCAGGTTTACAGCAAACCACAAAAGTCTGCTTGTTTTTTGCCGTTTGCCGACAAACAGTACGTAAAAACTCCTCAGGTAAAAAATCAGGGCAACTGCTGTGACATTCCGTGCCATTTGAGGGAAACAATTACACGATTCTAAATTGTTAAATCTCTCTAGTATTCGTCAGTTGTTTATTTCCTTAATTCTTATCGCCTATTAATGTATTAATATTGAAGAAATTACATGTTGATCAACAGAATTTGGTGGTACACCTACTTCCATTGGATGATTGTCTTTATTCTTGTCACCTGTCTGGTTGACAATGTATTGATATTATAAGGAGAAATTTGATGTTGATACAAATTATTTACCACCAATATATAATCTTGTGGCGTGTTTTTAGCTGAAGCCTTGTTTGTGACTTAAAGAATATGACTGAAAAATAAAATAAAAAAACGAACTGTATTAATTAAGGCAATGAGAAAGGCAAGAAACACAACGAAGTGCGGAGTAACCCGATGTTCTCTTCTTTCTTTTTAACTGAGTAGAAACAATTTCTCTTATATGTGTTATGAAAAACAAACAGAACTGAAATGTTGGGCAGAGCCGTCAGCAGTCGAAAGTTGGTAACTTTACGGATTTTGAAGTGCAATATAACGCAATCTTAACTATGTGGGGTGTAATGTAACGCTACCGCCGCCATGTGGTGTGTAGTAGAACACAATCATCGCTACATGGGGTTATAATTGCCGCTAAGTAAGGTCTCATGTAACACAATCGCCGTTATACAGATGGGTTGTAATTTTCTATTAAATGTAATGTAACACGGTCATCACTATATGGGGTATAACGTAACACAATCGCTGCTAAGTAAGGTTTTATGTAACACAAATTGCGGTTATATGGGTTGTAATGCAACTTTTCTATTAAGTGTAATGTAGCGCAATCCTTAAACTCACCCTAGCTGTTCCTGACGTGACATTATCAAAACACTTGTCACACACTCGTACAGGTTTCTTGCTCGATGTGAGTGGTGCATTTTTGCTGTACAATCACCAAAGTAAATCAAACTGTGAGAAACAAGAGACAGCATGAACATTCGCTGGATACTGATCAGTTTCTGTATTCTCATCATGTATCACCTTGACAACGTATTCACACTGTAGAGAGAAATTAGATGCTGATCGCTAACATTTGATCATTTTAATCCTCACCACTAATCGATATATTGAAATTGTAAGGAGAAATTAGATGTTTGTCACAAGCATTTGGGTGTACATGAGGACAACATCCCCTAGATGAGTATTTTGAGGCAAGGAGGAAATGCAAGTGGGTCATCATTTTTGGAATCCTCGACAGAACTTCTGAGTGGTCCTGTACTAGCGGCAAATGTAAGAAATTCAATATAATTACCAGCAATTCCGACAGTGGTGCTGAAAAAGAAGGAAAGAAAGCAAAAGATTAGAAAGACACAGGGTGCGGTCCTTTTGGGATGATCCGGATCCGGATCACTGATCCAAGATCACTCGGATCATGAAGCATCAAAGGAACCGACGAATACACTCTGGACAAGGATTCGTCGGTATCTTTGATGCAGCATGATCCAAGTCATCTTGGATCAGTGATCCGGATCCGGATCATCCCAAAGGAACGCACCCGCAGTAACAATTTAGATGCGCCTGGGTCTGGATGCGTCTTTCGCCGTCCATAGCACGTGCTCGCTTGTCTTCGCTTCTCGCTTCTCTTCTTCGATTTTTCTTATAGTATATTCAAGGGTGTAATCAAACCATTTTTAAGGGTCAGACAGAATGCAACCTAATACCTTAACACCTTATATCTATATTTTCCTCTAAACACACTTATATACTTAAATAAACGACTTTTTTCTTTATTTCTCAAAATGTCGCCTAGCATTTAAATTGCCCGTGGGGGGAAATCTCTATTCCTCATAAGCTTGGCTTCTCGGAGATTTCCCTCCACAGTCACTCCTCTCGAGCTAGTAATGTACAAATTTTAAATTTAATGTTAATTAACCTATTTATTATCGTTTTTGTTCTTCTTGTAATTCATTGTGTGTGGCAAAGTAGTAAAATAAAATAAAAAATAAAAATTTCAAAGTAATTGTTTTCCTTTGCGGCAAGATTTCCGTATTGCTAGTTTGAGCGTGACGTCACGGCGGCCATGTTGGTGGTCAAGAACAAAACCGTTTTCATGCAAATTCTGCGAAAAAAATTGTATTGTATTGACCACCAACATGGCCGCCTTGTCACGCGGTTGCAAACCAAGAATAACCCCATACATTAATTATGCATACGCGCTATTATAAAAAGAGAAGAATAGAGAAAACAATAGACTGCCTTTGGGAATAGCATACATTTGTATAGGTTTTTTTTTTAATTTTTTTTTTCTTAGTCTTTTTCAAAATAGGTCTAAAAAGAGCATTTTCATCAAAATTTGTCGAAGAAAATGGGCCGTTTTCCGTTTTTTTCGAGTTGTAGTGCGAATGAAAAATTGACCAGAGAGAAATAAATTGAAACTCACCGTTGATGTTGTTGTGGTGTTTTTACCCCGTTTTCCACCTTGTGATGCGATGCGTTGAATTTTTACTTGGTGTATTATTGATTTCACAAAAAAAGATCACCAATGGTGCATAAGATTGCTACGCGGAACACTTCACGGGTCTTTGTACACCTGGTAAAGTTCAGCGATATGCTTGATGATGTTTACAAAGGGATCCTCTCCATAATGCTTACGCCACAAAACCTCCTGTAGAAAACCATGCCATTACAATGTCTCTTCGAGCATCGCCACTTAAACCCGTCTCCATTTCGCGCGTTTCGTCCAGGTTAGTGCTTTGCAGCACTCAGGTCTAGGACACTTCGCGGCCGACACGAGTAGGTTCTGTTCCTTGCACCAATCTATGCACTGTTCGTGATCTTGTAATAGAGAACACAACGAAAACCAATGTAACTTGACAAGAGGACGAGAGGACGCACACGAAGGGACAGACGAAGACGTAGACGGAGATGAAGACGGAGGTACTGTTGTCATAACGTTATGATAATAATAACAGCAGAAAGTCGAAAGGAAACTGAAGGACGACTCAGTGAAGAAATTTGCATGGAAATACGTTCCTTTTTATTCTCACAATTAACCAATAGCAAAGACATGACAAGGATTCCTACGTGTAAACTGCCATGGGAGTTGGGGTTTAATTGTTATGTAGATTTTTAGTAATTAACATAGAAGACATGAATAAAATGTAATTATTGGTCAATAACTTTCAACGAGCTCTTGTGGTGTAGTGGTATAGCACATGGACTAGTAATCCAGATGTGATCAAGGGGTCACGGTTCGAGATACGGTGTCGCCGCTATGAAAACGAGAAGAAGACTGGGACGAGAAACTGAGGAGAGAAAAGACTGGGGAAAGAGAGGAGGAGAAGGCAGGATGAAAGAAAAAAACGAGACGACGCAACTAAATCCATTTTTATTGTTGAAGTACGTAGCGATTACTGATGCATGTATTTCCGGCATAGTAAATCGAACGTTCGGAAATCGAACTCAATCCGTGGATTGATATTACTAACAGTTCTTCAACTTAATGTCCACGTAGCAGATAAGGAAAATTCCTTTGGCTAGGGTTACAGATACTAATTAATACTTTTAACGTCAATCACTAAAACCCTCCAGTTTAATACTGCTACAATCCAGTAATATGTTTAACGGTGGGTTACAACTTTGAGTAATGTTGTGTGCAATTATGGCAGTACCAAATAAAGAAATTAAAATTATAAATTATGCACGAAGACTGCACCAAAATACTGTGCAAGGTTGGCTCTCAGAAGAATCATAGAGAGCCCAAAGGCTCCCAACCATAAAATCTGGGGTGCCCCACTCTTATTGGTACACTGTAGTTATGTTTTCGCTTTTTTATTTAAGACATCGTCTGTTTAAAATTTCAAGACCCCCCTCGACAACAAAAAAAGTTCCCCAGGACCCCTCCTTTTGCAGTGGCTAAAATGACCATCAGTCAGTTAGAGAAATTCAACCCTTTCCTACATAAAAATCTACATGCCAATATTAATGGCAAAAACAACACACCAACTGCCAGGCAAAAAAAGGACACTAAAATGAGGTCAAAAGCTTCAAAATCTACAAGCGCAACACCACGGGAACCACAACCGACAGACGTCTCGATAACAAAAAAAAGTTCCCCAGGACCCCTCCTTTTGCAGTGGCTAAAATGGTCATCCAAACGACCGCGATCGTCCCAGTCGTCGGGGTCCTTTGCGATCGTCCCGGGTCGTCTCAGAAGTGTTCTCATATAATCGTCCCGGTCGTCCGTGCACTTTTTGAAACGACTCGGACGACCGGGACGATTATATGAGAACCAGCCTTTAGTAAGAGTGTGAGCAAGTGTGATTCGATGCAACCTTTAATGGTAGAGCTCTTGTAGAATCGGAGAAATATCCTATGAATATTGAAATTTGTTAATGAGCAAAAATAATCCAATTTTCAAAAATCCAACTTCTAAATTCAAATTCTAGGTTATTAACCATTTTCTATTGTTTCAATTTTAATTAGTATTTAAGGTGGCTCCATGATGATGTTGTTAAGCCCTCTCGACTTTTACATCCATTACAGCTAGCCCGATGGTGTGGCTAAAAATCTTTTCCTTGAAACCAGTAAATCTTTTCTCAGTCAACAAAGTAGTATCCAAATGATCGTCATCATTCGTTGCCATGGCAACGCGAAAACAGGTCAAAAATACGTTATTGTGGACCATTTGATGTTAATAACTTATAAACTGCACGGTGAAAGTTTTTGTTTTCGATATATTTTTGTTTAATTGGCAAGACTTATTAACAATTTTTTAAAAAATTCTGTACATAGAGTTCAGAGCTGCCTTAACTTTATGTAAAAATGACATATCTCTGAATCCTATGTACAGATTTTTTTCAAAATTGTCACAAATGTTTATGTTTATAAGACGAAAATATATAAAAATAAAAAAAATTCGAGAAGTTTTGAAGTTATTAGCCTCAAAAGGTTGAAAATGGGGTCTTTTTGGCCTCTTGACGTTGCCATGGTAACAAATTTCGATGTTGCAGCCACCTAAATTTGTTCATTGGTTAAGTGTTTACAAACCTGTACTAAACGTTTTCTCTTAACTTTACTGGTGTAGCTGTGATTGAATATCATATGTATCATGATGGCAATGTTTAAACTATTAGGAGCCACCTTAATACGTGGTTTTACCTGATGTATTGTGATATTAGTGTTTAGTTGTTAGGTTTTAATTAGTTATTAGGTGGAATACCTGTAAACTAGCTCTCAAGCTAAGTGTATATCCACATTAATAAAGTATGTTATGTGATGTGTTTATTGCCAAGCGTCCATTGATATTTGACTGCTCATTTTATTCGTGTTAGGAAGAGTGAGCACGCATTTATTTTGTGCATCTTTCAATGCTTGGGCATATCCTAAAAGCTAGACTGTACCCCAGACTCTACCCTCCTAAAAATATATCCCCCCCCCCCCCCGCCAAAAAAAAAATTAAACAATACACGCAACCCAAAAATGTTAATGCGAGTTTTAATCAAAGCAATTGAACAAGCACTTGTCATCTCAATATTCTTGTGCAAATCGACATCGAATCTAGCGTTTCCGCGCGAGTTCGTTGCGAAAGTTGGAAGGGGGAGCAGAGGGGAGAGAAGGAAGTTGCTACATTACTCACAAACGCGATCGAACGACCCAACCCCAATTTTTTATTAAACAAGAACAAGAAGAAGTGCAAGTGAAGTCGGGCTTTAAGGGTCTTGTAAGTGCCCCTGAGGTAAGATAATTAATTCAATTGTTATGATTTGTTTTACATGTACAGTCGCTTTTCCGGTCACACAAGGTGATCCGTCACGCACGTTACTACGTCATTTGAAACTTTTAATCAGTCTTTCGCAATCACTCGTGCATGCAAGGTCAACTTTATCGAATAGATGATGAATGAGCAAAAATGAGCTATTCTCACTGGGGCCATCTCGTACAAACGCCCCAAATCTCTTCGGAATTCAAGGATAAAAATTCCCGCGCGCTCGTAGTCCCCCGGGTGTTCTGTTTCACACAGGGTTGGTATAAATAGGCCTGTTTTGGCCTGTTTAATTCCCTTTTCGTTAAAAGTTCGCCAGTCGTTAGCTTGGCGTTTTTTCTCTTGCCCGGTCATCGCTGCGCCATCTTCGAAGGTTTTCTTCGTTCTTCGTTCTTCGTTCTTCGTTCTCCACGCCGGACTAAGTCCCTGCAGCGGCCGTCGAGCCTCCAGCTGTCGTGCCTCCAGCTCCAGCCAACGCTGCCGGTGATAACAACGCACAGAACGCTAACGACAACGTGGTTCCTGTGCCCCAACCTGCGGCTCTGGTGGTTAGTGTTCAGTCAGTTGTCCTTGTATCCGTCCCCTTCGCCCGTTTTTTCGGGCTAGGCGTTGTTGGTCTTTTAGCTTGGTTCTCGCTTCTGTATTAGGTTAGTTCTCGCTTTTGTACTACTAGTTTGGTTTTCGCATCTGTGTACAAGCTTACAGTTTTCGCGTCGGTGTTACAATTTTATTTTCGCGTCTGTGTTACAACTTTGGTTTTGGCGTCTGTGTACAAATTTGGTTTTCGCGTCTGTGTACAATTTTAGTTTCTCGTCTGTGTGGCAAGTTTAGTTTTCGCGTCTATGCTACCAATTTAGTTTTCGCATCTTTGTTACAACTTAATTTTCCGTCTGTGTGACAACTTAAGTTTTCCGTCTGTGCGGCAAGTCTGTGTGACATATTTAATTTTCGCGTCTGTGTGACAAAATTTTGTTTTCCGTCTGTGTGACAAGTCTGTGTGACCAATTTAGTTTTCGCGTCTGTGTGACAAATTTAGTTCTTCGTCTGTGTGACAAGTCTGTGTGACCAATTTAGTTTTCGCGTCTGTGTGACAAATTTAGCTTTCGCGTCTGTGTGACAACTTTAGTTTTCCGTCTGTGTGACAAGTCTGTGTGACATATTTTAGTTTTGCGTCTGTGTGACAAATTTAGCTTTCGCGTCTGTGTGACAACTTAAGTTCTCCGTTTGTGTGACAAGTCTGTGTGACATATTTTAGTTTTGCGTCTGTGTGACAAATTTAGTTCTTCGTCTGTGTGACAAGTCTGTGTGACAAATTTAGCTTTCGCGTCTGTGTGACAACTTTAGTTTTCCGTCTGTGTGGCGAGTCTGTGTGACAAATATAGCTTTCGCGTCTGTGTGACAACTTTAGTTTTCCGTCTGTGTGGCGAGTCTGTGTGACAAATTTAGTTTTCGTGTCAGTGTGACAGATTTAGCCTTCCGTCTGTGTCACAAGTTTGGGTTTCCCGTCTGTGTGTCAGCTTAGTTTTCGCGTCTGTGTGACAACTTTAGTTTTCCGTCTGTGTGACAAGTTTAGTTTTTGAGTCTGTGTGACAAATTTAGTTCCCGCGTCTGCTTGTCAACTTTGGTTCCCCGTTCGTGTGACAAGTCTGTGTGACAAGTTTAGTTTTCCCGTCAGTGTGACAAGCTTTAGTTATCGCGTCTGTGTTTTAGTCTTCCCGTTCCTGTTTGTGTGACGGTTTTTGGGCCTCCCCGTTAGTTTTTACGGGGGTCGACAATACCGTCGTCCCGCGTCCAGGCCCCTATCCTGGAGGTCCATCTGGTCGCGATGGACGTTTCAGGCCACAGCACTGCCGGCCGGGAACCTTTCCCCGACGCTGTTTTAATTGTAGAAGAGTTGGTCATTTTGCTAGGGATTGCCCATTAGTCTCCAAGGCTGTTTAAAAGTTACGTTTCTTTGCCATATATTGGAGTTTCAGTGCCTTTGATCGTTTGCCTTGTTAGATATTTCTGTGTTCTTCTGTATGAAGTCCACGCCTCATTTAAGTTTGCTTCGTCTATTATTTTGTGTTTGTTTCGCTTCCCTTAAGCTAACCGCTGGTATGCCTTCGATGGGGTCTTCTTATACCCTTAATTGCTCTGTCCCTGGACGGGGTATTTCGGGGCTGCTTCGCGGTTGGCTTTTCCCCTTTTCTATGTCATGTTTCATTGGCGCCTTTTTTCGTTGTCCTTTTGTTTTAGGCGCCCCCGTGCAAAACCTCGTTATGATTTTCGCCCGGACGAAGTCCCGTCAAATTTTGTTCAGTGGTGCAATTTAAAAGGGGAAGAGCCTCGCGTTGCTGGCCCTAACCCCTCGCTCTATATGGTTTCCAAGGGAATCGTTCACGCCACTCCTCAAGGTGTTATTTTCCGAGATCCCAGTAGTTTTGTGGCTGGGAAACTTACTCGATCGGCACCAGTCTTACTGGAAGTTCATTCTGTCAGAACACCCAAAGAAAGATGAGATTTTATCCTACATCGTCCGGGGGGGTCGATATTTCATTCCGGTTTTCCATAGTTTGTATTAGTTTTGCCTTTCACTGTTTTGTGGCTTCATATCTTTAAGGTCGTAAAGTTTGCAATAGAGCTTTTTGAGTTATGGGGAGAGTTACGGTCATCTGTGTATTTTGTTGGGACCTTACCACCCTGCCTAGCTTTCGGGAGTGGCAGCCGTAGGGCTCGCTTCTTCCCATATCTTATCCTTGCCTGGGGCGTTTGGGAGTGAGGGCTCCCAGTGTGAATATATTACTATTCTCACTGGGGCCATCTCGTACAAACGCCCCAAATCTCTTCGGAATTCAAGGATAAAAATTCCCGCGCGCTCGTAGTCCCCCGGGTGTTCTGTTTCACACAGGGTTGGTATAAATAGGCCTGTTTTGGCCTGTTTAATTCCCTTTTCGTTAAACGTTCGCCAGTCGTTAGCTTGGCGTCCCTCCCTCCTCCCCGCAGCGATGACCATTGTTCCCATCCTAGCTAGCTCCCGCTCCTTTACGCCTCCGGGCTCGCTTCTTCCCATATCTTATCCTTGCCTGGGGCGTTTGGGAGTGAGGGCTCCCAGTGTGAATATATTACTAATCTTTCAAAAATCCAAGATAACCTTTTTGGGCTCATTAAACATTTTGTATTGTTTCAGAATTCATGCGTTTATTGCCATAAGTCCGTTGGGATTTGACTGCTAATTTTACGCGTGCGAGCAAGTGATAATTCTGTGCAACTTTCAACGGTAGAGCTGTTATAGAATCGAATGAATCTCTCTGAATATTGAAACAATAGAAATTTGTTAATTAGGAGAAATGAAGCATTTTTTCAAAAATCCAAAACCTTTTTTTTAGCTTATTGACCATTTTCTTATGGTTTCAATATTCATGCGTTTATTGCCATTCATCCCTTGAGATTTGCTACTGATTTGAGTAATATTTGACTAATCTTAACTAATCAGTCTAATCTCTACCAATCTTTGACTAATGCTCCACTAATTCTTGACTAATCTTTGAGTAATCCTTGTCTAACCGTTAACTGCTGTTACTGCTTAGCAAAATCGTCAAATTCAGATTCGTACTTTACAAACCTGATTCCGAAGCTGATTCTGAAACTAAACATAAAAATATAAAATGAAATAAAAATGACTCAAACTGTGAATCTGAATTTGAAGGGCATGTTTGGGGCAGTCGGCAGATCTGGTGGACTTGCACATGAGTACTAAGACATTCTCACGCACCACGAGTGCAAGTAACCATCTGCTCGCCCTCTCCGGGTTTCTTTTAAAAAGGGAAATGGTGAGCTTACCCCGAAAACATGGTCAAGGGATAAATGGCAGGAGGTTATGCTGTCCAGAACACGAGCGGTAACATGGATGCTTACTCATGGATTAGCTTAAGACCATGGGCCACTTTGTCATTATGTAATTTTATCGACCCATCATGAACCATCATTGCAATGCAGTGACAACGATGCGATGCTTGACCTTGATGTCGGATATACCTAACAGTGTAACAGCTAATCAAAGCACTAGACATCTCTCCTTTCCTCCCTCTGATGCTGCAGTTGTCATGAACAAAAACTGGGCATTTTGCCACTGGTTGTTAAATTTCTGGTATATCTTCTCATCAAACTGCTCATTCAATTCTAAAGCCCATTCTTAGGTCATACAATTCTAATTTGTCGGAACAGAAACGCTGCAACAGAAATGCCGTCAACTTAAAGTGGTCAACGCTTTTTTGTTGCAGCGTTTCTGTTCCAACAAATTTTTTTGTAACTTGGCCACATTCTAGATCATATCAAAGAAAGCCGATTCCAAATTTTGAGCCAAATAAAACGGACCACTTTTTTTTCTAGGAGGGCCTCAATATCAAATGAGGGGTTTGCACAAATCCAGATTTTGGCTCCTGTATTTATTTCGAAGAAAATCGGTTCATATTTATTAATCCATGCTTTATTCAACTAGGAGATACAAAAAGAATTATTGCAATAGAGTAAAAAACAAAGAAGTAATAACCAAACGTTTGCCGTTGCAAAATTGCGTCCAGGTCACAGATGAGCATTTTGCATTTCGAGCGAGTCACCTTAAGCTGTAAAAATAGTGTCTATGTTGTGGTGCAATTTTGTTCTTGGTGCAAATTTTATTTTCCTTTGTTTTTGGGTATGGAAATGTATGATGAGTTTTGAACAAAGAAAAACAAAATTTGCACCAAGTACAAAATTGCACCACAACATATACAATATCTCCATGTTTGTGGCCATCGTATAGGGCCTTGTAGAGTTTCTTGAGATTGAAGAGATCGGTTTGGCCCAGCTCTACTGCAAACGGTTGTGTTTCTTTTCGTGTCAGTGCTCTTGGACACAACACAGAAATAAAAAAAGCTAAAATCAAATCCTGACTGACTTGCCACCATCATTGGATAGAATACATTGAAGAACTGTCTAACCAGTACCTAGAAAAATCAATTAAACTAAGTAAGAAATATGACATGTACAGTTCACTCTTAAAGGTCTTCAAAGTAGCCCCACCCTCTACCCTAAACAACAGAGTAGAGAAACTGAACAGGTTCTAAAGGATGACTTCTGTAATGATGCAATGACCACTGCAACTAACAGCAGCAAAAAAAAAGGCCGAACTTTGTGGAGATCAGGATTAAGGCTGAACTATTTTTTTTAATTGTGCCCAATTGTAATTAAGATAAAATTTTTAAATTGTGAATAAAGTTTTATTTTTTTCTTATTATTAAAAAATTATTATTATTATTATTATTATTATTATTATTATTATTATCGAAATTTACTTGCTAACAAAAAAGAGGAAATGTCTATAAGTTCCAAGGCACCGACAACGCTACCCCTTTAGATACGAGTTTTTGCACACCTCCACATCCCCCGCCCCTGAAATCTTATCAAAAGAAAATGTAGGAGGTGGGATGTGGGAAGTGGGAGAAATAGGAATAAATTTCAACATCCTTGTATTACCGAAATCCTTCTATTGCAAGGCTAGATCGTTCAATTTCTTGCCTAGAATTACTACTTCCGGTATTGATGTATAAAGAGACACCGTCAAACAGTCTGCAAAGCGTTCCACACACTCTTTCCGAATGTATGTGCCGCAGAGTGTCCTCCATTTCGTCGTTCATTAGTAGCCCAACACAACTGTTCTGCAGGAGATGCTGCGGAAGGCCAACTTTGTTAAATTCATCCAGTAGTAAACGCGTTTCCGACTTGATTTCTACAAAAGAAACCGGCTGCTTGCATCCAAAGGAAAAACCAACATTAAATACAATGATTTTTTTTTCTTTCTTTCTTTCTGGACTCATACAGTCCAGAGGGAAAGGCACGAACGGGACTCATAGCTCCCATGCAAGGTACCATCCTTTCCCAATCCCACAACCCCCAAGGTTGACCACACCACCAGGTTCTACGCCCCATACTCTGCAAAACAGGTAACTTTGATGACTAGCAAACTGGACCATTTCATATCTGGACTAGGGTTTCAAGTTCTACCTGTCCCAAAAGATGGAGTTTGCTTGTTTCCATCAATTATCTTTCAGCTGGAACAGAAGGCGCCTCTGTCAGCTTCTAACAAAGTGTTATATAATTCAAGTGTCCATGGAGAAACTATTTTTCTGGAGAGAAACACTTGTCAATGAGCCACTCAAACAAGAGTATGAGAAATTCCTTGTTGACACTGAACGGGAAGATATGGCACCAGAGTATAGAAATCTTGGTGTCTTCACGGGTCAGATGGGAAACATGATGTGCTGGGATTGGCCAATGTTTTAAGGGTGTCATCTGTGGTGTTAACATCGATGGAACATTTTGCAGTTATACTTGTTTCTCCAAGAATTAACAAGACCCAATATAGCAGCTCCCATATACCTTGCTTTCAATCATGCTGGACCGGGTCACTACGATGCAGTAATTCTGTCAATCAATTGTCAGCATTTCATCCAGATCCCAAACCAGCACATGAGGAGCCATCGAAGATGGGTGGATGCAGATGCGGAAAAGGTGCTGCACAATGTCTGTTGATGGAGCCATAGAATCATTTTGGATCCAGATGCCCGGGGAGCATAGAGTGTCTTGCCCTTGTTTCTTGCCCAGCAAGGCTGCAATAATGGCAAGTTTTTAACTGTGGTAATCGTTACAGGAAGCGAGACAATTCTAAAAAGAAAACATTTGAAAAACGGAAGTGAGACGAACAGTTTGTTCAAAGCAACTGTGTAAGCAGTCATCAGTTGATTACTGAAAGGAATTTTCACTTTGCTAAGACGTCATAGTCAGAACTGGAAACTCTTTTATTTAAGAGTATGATTACTGCAGTTAAGAGAAAGTCAGATGGGGATGTCCCGTCCAGTGATGTGTCATATTTGATGAACACATTTAATTCTTTACGTGACATAGCAATTCCAGCTCTGTGCCATTGCCTGTCAAGGAAAAACCATCAAACAAATAAAAGGCAAGTTGAAACATTTAATACAGCAACACCGTGATTTGGGCTCAGACACATGGCAGTTGAAGGATATCAAGGAAGTACTTTTGAAAGAGCAATGCAGTTCTTATAATGCTTCACCAACACATTTCCATTTTCGCAGGGAAACCAAGCAACCTTCTTCAACTTCAGCGTTATTTTCAGAAGCTGGGGAAAGAAAGGGTCCCTGGTACTCATTTTGTGGAAAGCATCATTCAAGTTCAAGGTGCAACATTGTTACAAATCCAGACAACCGAAGAAAGTTGTTGCACGAAAAGGGACGATGTTTCCTGTGTCTGCGTTCTAAACATTTGTCAAGAAATTGTTGTAGTGGAATGAAGTGTTTCAAATGTAATGGGTTACACCACACATCTATTTGCGGAGCAAATTTTACAAATCCCATAAGCACTAACAAGGTTTCAACTGGCTCTCGGGCAGGCGAGTTACCCATCTCTCAAGGTGCTCCAAGTGCTGGTACATCAGTCAATATTGCCTATAGTCAATCCAAGGGATCCGTTCTCTTAAAGACAGCACAAGCATGTGTTGTGCGTCCTGACAGCGAAACCCCCACTCAGTCAGTGTGTTTAGTATTTGATTCTGGTAGCCAGCGCACATATATTTCACAGAGCCTTTGCGATGCCTTAGACTTGCAAGTGATTGGCAAGGATGCTTTGTTGATCAAAGATAATTTAACCTTTGCGAATTTTAACATTCAAGCTCAACAGTCACGAGCGTTGAATGGCTGATTTAAAATGAACCACACGTTTAGAATTCCTTTGGTCGCTGACAAAACTACAGATCACAGTATGAAACCTACCTAGAGGACTTAAATTTGGCTTTTCCCAGAGAAAATTTGACGAATGAATCCTAAACTCGGCCACGACATGGGGAAATATGTAGTTAATCGGAGGCTGGTGAAAAAAAGGTAAGAATTTTTCAAATTTTGCGACAATTCCGGTTTTAAGTAGCGACCCATAGCGGTCGCAGGCGGCATGTTGCCTGCCTTGTCTCCCTCTCTTTACTACCGGCCAGGGTTTCTGCGGCTCGGAGTGGCAAAAAACACCACGCGTGACTCAATCAACATTTCCTTAAACCTTTTTTCAACATGAAGGTAAAAAGCGACTTTAATATCTCCACTAAAATTTCAACCAATCGTGTCGCGTGAAGTCTCAAGTTCAAAACACAAACAGAGTGTGGTCTGCCTGTGATCAACCTTGGAGTGCATCTCCAGTGTAAAAATGTAGTGTCCAAATTTCATCATAGACACCTCAACACCTACATCAAAATAAAGCTTAAAACATGGTCTACAATACAAACCTTTGCTAATAACTATCTAATCCTATAAATCTATGAGCCGATGAAACACAGTCCATGAAGCTTGTCCTCTGGGAAAACACAATCAACAAAATAACCACAGGCAACCGAGCCTTTGATGATATTAAATTTGTGAATATGAAAGAATCACCTGTAATTTATGAAGTTGGTGACATTGACAACATTAATATCGATAACCCAGAACTGAAGGAAAACATCCTTACAGGCCAATGCATTGGTATCGACACTAAAAAAACCAGCCTGTTGTATGGTATGCAACAAGTCTTCCAACAGAAGTTTCAGATGATGAAATGATCACTTGTAATAATTGCAAGGTAACAACACTGTTGTCCTTGTTAGAAACCAAATTGGTGTGTCACATCCTACTCGACACAGAAGATGGCATGTGAAATTATACCTGCTTTAATGATGCTGTGCAAAGTTTCTAGACAGAAATCAAGAATACCACACCTATTGCAGATAGTAGAGTCTAGTTTCAGAATACTTTTTCAGCCCGTGCCTATACCCACCTGTCTGATATGAAATGTTTCCTTTGGCAATCTGCAAAATAAACTCCCAAAGAAGTTTATTGCTATTTTGTAGGCTTTTTCAGTATATTATGATACAACAATCTGGCCTTGTGATGAGTTATATAATATTTGTTATTAAAGACCCACAATTAAAGACCCATTATCAATAACAATTGTTAAGCAAACTTTTGAAATTGAACTATTACAACTGAAAGAGAACTGAAATAGTCTAATTAGGATAAGTTATTTTTTGTATATATTCATCTTTTACAATAATTTATAAATGTAATTAGTTTAATGATATATTAATTACGCAGGGCCCCAATGGATATCAGTCTAGAGCTGAATGGGTTACCCTGCATAAATAAAGTTTACTACTAAAGAAAGTAGCCATATATAATCCTGGTGCACACAAGGTTTAAAGAATACAAATATTGTTTTTTCATTGTCAATCAGCAAAGCTTTGAAATTAATCTATTAAAATATATTCATTTGCATTATCTCTTTCTGCAGATGTGTTCAGTGATGAAAAGGAAGACTCGGTAAGTCATTTGATTTGTAATCCACTGTTACAGAATCTTCTTAACCATGCCACATCAATGATGCTGAGGTCAATGTATTGTTAACAACAGCAGACCTGTACAAGTACATGTCAGAATTTTTATTGGCACTGCAGGGCAGTGGGGACGGACTGAGAAGGGAACTTATAATGAACTATTCGAGCTAGTCGTTAGTGAAAGAGTCTAGGATACAATACCAATATCATCTGAACTGAAACAAGGTGTTGAGCACAACCAACATAATCTTACCAGTTAATTCCAAAGACCAAGTTAATGCTGTAGCTCTGCAGGCTGGTACGCTTGACCAACTGAGATAACCAGGTGGTGGTTTCTGTTTGCTCAGGTGGAGAAAATAACAAGTAAGATGGACACTCTCAGTCCAGAGAAGAAACAATTTAAGGCATCTCCTCCAAGGAAGCTATTGAATAGAATCAAGAATTTGAAAACAGTGTATGAACACTTTACACTGATCAATTTTAAATTTACTCATTATAGACATGAGTGGTACAATGATGATTTGGACATCAGTTTACACCAGGGAGAAACATGTGGGCACACCAAAGGAAACCGTAGACTTGCTGCTCAACTGTGAAACTATGTAGACATGAGCAAGATATGCACAGCGCAGCCATTAAGAGTTCAACACAATTGTTCATTTATTGCGGATCTCAGCAAACTGAAAGACATTGGGGATTTGAAATGTGATGACCTAGGTTCTTGGAAGATCATTACAGAAAAACGTTTTGTTTCCAAGTCAGAGATGAAGGTGGTTACATGTTAGCCAGATCAGTCAATGGTGACAAAGAAACTCCATGTGAGGATCCTAAATATGCTTTAAAAGGAGAATATTTCAAGCTCCGCAAATCAGGAGACTTCCGTAAGAGAATTGATACCACAATTAGTAAGTACTGTTTTTTAACAACTAGTATGTTAAGTATGATGCAATAACAGTCACTAACTTTCACTTAAAAAGGTGATAAGAACCTCATAATAACGTCATATCTACCTATAATATGCAGGTACAATAGAATCTTTACAACTCAAACTCCCTAATTCAAACTTCTCGCTTACTTGAACGACATATACAGTTTCCTCAACTACACCTCATGATAGATTTAACCCCTGATAACTCAAACAGTTTTGTGTTTCCTCCGGCGGTTTGAGTTATTGATTAGGATTCAACTGTACATAAGAAAATAAACCTGAAAAAAAATATGAGCCATTTTATAACTATTCACTACTATTTTGTCTTTCATGGGTTTAATTTTTTTCTCATCAATAACTTGCAGCCGCAGTGACACTCAATCTCAATCATTATTAAATACCATAAAACCACAGATGTAATGCACGTGTCAGTGGCTATCCTGGGGAACTAACGCCTGACAACAGTAGCAAGCATTCCATTAAATTTGCACACTTTCATATAGCCAGTTTTAGGCAGTAAAGGGCAAATTGTGAAGAGGGGGGGCATATCGTATTTGCAATAGTTGTGAGAGGTCCGAGGATACACTCACGGGATAACGGGAAAGCAAGGGGGGTTCGTTGAATTATAGTGCACATGCCCTGGGGTGAGCTCTCCTACATGTACTTGCTGACAAGTGATAAATGCACCAGCCACAAGCTTATACAACTTCATAAAGGGTTTTGGGTTTGAGGGGCATTTTATCTGATGGTACTTATACAATTGTAACCGGGGGAGGGGGGGGGGGGGGGGGGTATAACCAAAATTAACAAACAAAACATTCTGAAATGCATTAACATAAAATCCTACCATCGCACAGATATTAAATTTCTCTCAATCACCGCCAGAACTAACTCCTCCTTTGCACAGACAAACCTCATTGCTCCTGCAGCATATCAAGCAATATATTCATTTAAACAAAGTCATCTTTAGAGAAGAATTTATTTCCAAACTCAAAACAACATGGAAAATCAATAAGGCAGCCTAATATTATTGTTTTGATTGTGTTCTCTACCAGACATTGGCAATATATTATTTATTTCTATTTATTCATTTTGTTCAATTTACTGTTACTCTTTTCTTTTTGCATTAGTAAGTACCAAGAATATTTAACTTCCATTTTAACACATATTCTATTTTAAAGAATACAGATTTTTTGTTTCATTTGTCAATCTGCAAAGCTTTAAGATAATCTATTAAAATATATTAATTTGCATTATCTCTTTCTACAGATGTGTTCAGTGATGAAAAGGAAGACTCGGTAAGTTATTTGATTTGCAATCCACTGTTACAGAATCTTTTTAACCATGCCACATCAATGATGCTGAGGTCAATGTGTTGTTAACAACAGCAGACCTGTACAAGTACATGTCAGAATTTTTATTGGCACTGCAGGGCAGTGGGGACGGACTGAGAAAGAAACTTATAATGAACTATTTGTCGTTAGTGAAAGAGTCTAGGATACAATACCAATATCATCTGAACTGAAACAAGGTGTTGAGCACAACCAACATGATCTTACCAGTTGATTCCAAAGATCAAGTTAATGCTGTAGCTCTGCAGGCTGGTACTCTTGATCAACTGGGATAACCAGGTGGTGGTTTCTGTTTGCTCAGGTGGAGAAAATAACAAGTAAGATGGACACTCTCAGTCCAGAGAAGAAAACATTTAAGGCATCTCATCCAAGGAAGCTATTGAATAGAATCAAGAATTTGAAAAAAGTGTATGAACACTTTACACTGATCAATTTTAAATTTACTCATTATAGACATGAGTGGTACAATGATGATTTGGACATCAGTTTACACCAGGGAGAAAGATGTGGGCACACCAAAGGAAACAGTAGACTTGCTGCTCAACTGTCAAACTATGTAGACACAAGCAAGATATGCACAGCGCAGCCATTAAGAGTTCAACACAACTGTTCATTTATTGTGGATCTCAGCAAACTGAAAGACACTGGGGATTTGAAATGTGATGACCTAGGTTCTTGGAAGAACATTAAAACAAAATGTTTTGTTTCCAAGTCAGAGATGAAGGTGGTTACATGTTAGCCAGATCAGTCAATGGTGACAAAGAAACTCCATGTGAGGATCCTAAATATGCTTTAAAAGGAGAATATTTCAAGCTCCGCAGATCAGGAGACTTCCGTAAGAGAATTGATACCATAATAAGTAAGTACTGTTTTTTTAACAACTAGTATGTTAAGTATGATGCGATAACAGTCACTAACTTTCACTTAAAAAGGTGATAAGAACCTCATAATAATGTGATATCTACCTATAATATGCAGGTACAATAGAATCTTTACAACTCAAATTCCCTAATTCAAACTTCTCGCTAACTTGTACGACATATACAGTTTCCTCAACTACACATCATGATAGATTTAACCCCTGATAACTCAAACAGTTTTGAGTTTCCTCTGGCAGTTTAAGTTATTAATTAGGATTCAACTGCACATGAGAAAATAAACCTGAAAAAAAATATGAGCCATTTTATAACTATTCACTACTATTTTGTCTTTCATGGGTTTCATTTTTTTTCTCATCAATTACTTGGTTAATGTGTATGTTTATTTATTTAGTAGCTGTTTTTTAAATCACTTTATGTTTGGTAAATATGACTGTAATTAGTACAACCTGCCTAGATTAGCTATGCTATAAGCGGGTTTGTAGATATTTAAATTTTATTTCTTTAAATTTAGATCAATTTATTCATGTAACAGTGCTGCAGCCACAGTGACACTCAATCTCAATCATTATTAAAAACCATAAAACCCCAGATGTAATGCACATGTTAGTGGCTATCCTGGGGAACTAACGCCTGACAACAGTAACAAGCATTCCATTAAATTTGCACACTTTCATATAGCCAGTTTTAGGCAGGAAAGGGGAAATTGTGAAGAGGGGGGCATATTGTATTTGCAATAGTTGCGAGAAGTCTGGGGATACACTCATGGGATAACAGGAAAGCAAGGGGGGTTCGTTGAATTATAGTGCACACGCCCTGGGGTGAGCTCTCCTGCTTGCTGGCCAGTGATAAATGCACAAGCCCCAAGCTTATACAACTTCATAAAGGGTTTTGGGTTTGAGGGGCATTTTATCTGATGGTACTTATACAATTGTAACCCGGGGAGGGGGGGGGGGGGGGGGGGTTTAACCAGAATTAAAAAACGAAACATTCTGAAATGCATTAACAAAAAAATCCTACTATCGCACAGATATTAAATTTCTCTCAATCACTGCCAGAACTAACTCCTCCTTTGCACAGACAAACCTCATTGCTCCTGCAGCATATCAAGCAATATATTCATTTAAACAAAGTCGTCTTTAAAGAAGAATTTATTTTCAAACTCAAAACAACATGGAAAATCAATAAGGCAGCCTAACATTATTGTTTTGATTGTGTTTTCTACCCGACATTGGCAATATATTATTTATTTCTATTTATTCATTTTGTTCAATTTACTGTTACTCTTTTCTTTTTGCATTAGTAAGTACCATGAATATTTAATTTCCATTTTAACATATATTCTATTTTGCAACAAAAAAGTAAAAAATAAAATAAAAACCAACATTAAACTAATAAAGACTCTTATTCCCACTCTACACATACAATTTGTTAGTTTTTTGGAAATATATCTTCTTTAGAAATCTTGAAAACATTCTGAGAGCACCAATCTTTCAGTAAAGTGGGGGGGGGGGAGCTCATGATCAGGATTTCGAAGAAAATCGGTTCATATTTATTAATCCATGCTTTATTCAACTAGGAGATACAAAAAGAATTATTGCAATAGAGTAAAAAACAAAGAAGTAATAACCAAACGTTTGCCGTTGCAAAATTGCGTCCAGGTCACAGATGAGCATTTTGCATTTCGAGCGAGTCACCTTAAGCTGTAAAAATAGTGTCTATGTTGTGGTGCAATTTTGTTCTTGGTGCAAATTTTATTTTCCTTTGTTTTTGGGTATGGAAATGTATGATGAGTTTTGAACAAAGAAAAACAAAATTTGCACCAAGTACAAAATTGCACCACAACATATACAATATCTCCATGTTTGTGGCCATCGTATAGGGCCTTGTAGAGTTTCTTGAGATTGAAGAGATCGGTTTGGCCCAGCTCTACTGCAAACGGTTGTGTTTCTTTTCGTGTCAGTGCTCTTGGACACAACACAGAAATAAAAAAAGCTAAAATCAAATCCTGACTGACTTGCCACCATCATTGGATAGAATACATTGAAGAACTGTCTAACCAGTACCTAGAAAAATCAATTAAACTAAGTAAGAAATATGACATGTACAGTTCACTCTTAAAGGTCTTCAAAGTAGCCCCACCCTCTACCCTAAACAACAGAGTAGAGAAACTGAACAGGTTCTAAAGGATGACTTCTGTAATGATGCAATGACCACTGCAACTAACAGCAGCAAAAAAAAGGCCGAACTTTGTGGAGATCAGGATTAAGGCTGAACTATTTTTTTTAATTGTGCCCAATTGTAATTAAGATAAAATTTTTAAATTGTGAATAAAGTTTTATTTTTTTCTTATTATTAAAAAATTATTATTATTATTATTATTATTATTATTATTATTATTATTATCGAAATTTACTTGCTAACAAAAAAGAGGAAATGTCTATAAGTTCCAAGGCACCGACAACGCTACCCCTTTAGATACGAGTTTTTGCACACCTCCACATCCCCCGCCCCTGAAATCTTATCAAAAGAAAATGTAGGAGGTGGGATGTGGGAAGTGGGAGAAATAGGAATAAATTTCAACATCCTTGTATTACCGAAATCCTTCTATTGCAAGGCTAGATCGTTCAATTTCTTGCCTAGAATTACTACTTCCGGTATTGATGTATAAAGAGACACCGTCAAACAGTCTGCAAAGCGTTCCACACACTCTTTCCGAATGTATGTGCCGCAGAGTGTCCTCCATTTCGTCGTTCATTAGTAGCCCAACACAACTGTTCTGCAGGAGATGCTGCGGAAGGCCAACTTTGTTAAATTCATCCAGTAGTAAACGCGTTTCCGACTTGATTTCTACAAAAGAAACCGGCTGCTTGCATCCAAAGGAAAAACCAACATTAAATACAATGATTTTTTTTTCTTTCTTTCTTTCTGGACTCATACAGTCCAGAGGGAAAGGCACGAACGGGACTCATAGCTCCCATGCAAGGTACCATCCTTTCCCAATCCCACAACCCCCAAGGTTGACCACACCACCAGGTTCTACGCCCCATACTCTGCAAAACAGGTAACTTTGATGACTAGCAAACTGGACCATTTCATATCTGGACTAGGGTTTCAAGTTCTACCTGTCCCAAAAGATGGAGTTTGCTTGTTTCCATCAATTATCTTTCAGCTGGAACAGAAGGCGCCTCTGTCAGCTTCTAACAAAGTGTTATATAATTCAAGTGTCCATGGAGAAACTATTTTTCTGGAGAGAAACACTTGTCAATGAGCCACTCAAACAAGAGTATGAGAAATTCCTTGTTGACACTGAACGGGAAGATATGGCACCAGAGTATAGAAATCTTGGTGTCTTCACGGGTCAGATGGGAAACATGATGTGCTGGGATTGGCCAATGTTTTAAGGGTGTCATCTGTGGTGTTAACATCGATGGAACATTTTGCAGTTATACTTGTTTCTCCAAGAATTAACAAGACCCAATATAGCAGCTCCCATATACCTTGCTTTCAATCATGCTGGACCGGGTCACTACGATGCAGTAATTCTGTCAATCAATTGTCAGCATTTCATCCAGATCCCAAACCAGCACATGAGGAGCCATCGAAGATGGGTGGATGCAGATGCGGAAAAGGTGCTGCACAATGTCTGTTGATGGAGCCATAGAATCATTTTGGATCCAGATGCCCGGGGAGCATAGAGTGTCTTGCCCTTGTTTCTTGCCCAGCAAGGCTGCAATAATGGCAAGTTTTTAACTGTGGTAATCGTTACAGGAAGCGAGACAATTCTAAAAAGAAAACATTTGAAAAACGGAAGTGAGACGAACAGTTTGTTCAAAGCAACTGTGTAAGCAGTCATCAGTTGATTACTGAAAGGAATTTTCACTTTGCTAAGACGTCATAGTCAGAACTGGAAACTCTTTTATTTAAGAGTATGATTACTGCAGTTAAGAGAAAGTCAGATGGGGATGTCCCGTCCAGTGATGTGTCATATTTGATGAACACATTTAATTCTTTACGTGAAATAGCAATTCCAGCTCTGTGCCATTGCCTGTCAAGGAAAAACCATCAAACAAATAAAAGGCAAGTTGAAACATTTAATACAGCAACACCGTGATATGAGATCAGACACATGGCAGTTGAAGGATATCAAGGAAGTACTTTTGAAAGAGCAATGCAGTTCTTATAATGCTTCACCAGCACATTTCCAATTTCGCAGGGAATCCAAGCAACCTTCTTCAACTTCAGCGTTATTTTCAGAAGCTGGGGAAAGAAAGGGTGCGTGGTGCTCATTTCGTGGAAAGGATCATTCAAGTTCAAGGTGTAACATTGTTACAAATCCAGACAACCGAAGAAAGTTGTTGCACGAAAAGGGACGATGTTTCCTGTGTCTGCGTTCTAAACATTTGTCAAGAAATTGTTGTAGTGGAATGAAGTGTTTCAAATGTAATGGGTTACACCACACATCTATTTGTGGACAAAATTTTACAAATCCCATAAGCACTAACAAGGTTTCAAATGGCTCTCGGGCAGGCGAGTTACCCATCTCTCAAGGTGCTCCAAGTGCTGGTACATCAGTCAATATTGCCTATAGTCAATCCAAGGGATCCGTTCTCTTACAGACAGCACAAGCATGTGTTGTGCGTCCTGACAGCGAAACCCCCACTCAGTCAGTGTGTTTAGTATTTGATTCTGGTAGCCAGCGCACATATATTTCACAGAGCCTTTGCAATGCCTTAGACTTGCCAGTGATTGGCAAGGATGCTTTGTTGATCAAAGATAATTTAACCTTTGCGAATTTTAACATTCAAGCTTAACGGTCACAAGCGTTGAATGGCTGATTTAAAATGAACCGCACGTTTAGAATTCCTTTGGTCGCTGACAAAACTACAGATCACAGTATGAAACCTATCTAGAGGACTTAAATTTGGCTTTTCCCAGAGAAAATTAGACGAATGAATCCTAAACTCGGCCACGACATGGGGAAATATGTAGTTAATCGGAGGCTGGTGAAAAAAAGGTAAGAATTTTTCCAATTTTGCGACAATTCCGGTTTGAAGTAGCGACCCATAGCGGTCGCAGGCGGCATGTTGCCTGCCTTGTCTCCCTCTCTTTAGTACCGGCCTTCGGCTGTTAACAGTAAACTCGCTAGAGAAGGGTTTCTGCGGCTCGGAGTGGCAAAAAAACACCACGCGTGACTCACTCGACATTTCCTTAAACCTTTTTTCAACATGAAGGTAAAAGGCGACTTTAATATCTCCACTAAAATTTCAACCGATCGTGTCGCGTGAAGTCTCAAGTTCAAAACAAAAACAGTGTGGTCTGCCTGTGATCAACCTTGGAGTGCATCTCCAGTGTAAAAATGTAGTGTCCAAATTTCATCATAGACACCTCACCACCTACATCAAAATAAAGATTAAAACATGGTCTACAAACCTTTACCAGTAACTATCTAATCCTATAAATCTATCCTGATCCTATCAGAAATCCCTCAATGTTAACAATAATTACGTATTTTTATTTCAGGAGATAGAATGGTTGATTATTTGCATAACATGTCACCTATAAAGACAAGCCAAAACAAGAATCAATTTTTTGGGCTGAATTTCCAGACAAGCTATGATGTGTATCGTGCTGTGTGCTTCAGTACACAGCACTCAAGTGCAAGTTTCAGTCATCATCACCTGACAAGATAATCAGGTTCAAACTTAAGAATCAAAGGACTCTTAGAGCCATCTCATGGATAACAAACAACGTAAGGTTAAGTCCACAGAACGGTTTTAATTTTCCACATAAGTCAAAAAATGGAAGAGTAAAACAGATATAAAACGAGCAAAACATCCTAGCGTAACATAAATATGCATTGTGTGAAACAGGACTGTCTGGACAACTGAATGACACAATACACTAGGGAATTAAAAAAGTTTACAAATGGTGGAACAGTGAAAATTTGCATATCTGTCCCCAAATACTATATCTCGTTCAACGCTTCGCGTATTCACGAGATAAAAACGTGAAGACTGGAGAAGAATATTATTGATTCTAAACAAAAGAACAAAAATTGAAGAACCCCATGAAAGTGAAAGGGATTTTGACCTTCAGCAAATAGATGAAGAAACAGTAGACGCAAAAGACAGTTTAATAGCAGAAATCCAAAGAAGGGAAAACAATACCCTTGTCAACATTGCTGGCCGTGTTTCTTTTAATGGCACTGCAGAAACCGAGTGTTCGCAGAAAACTTGAAAAAAAAACAAGAATTGGTTCTTCAAATTTGATCATAAATCAGGATACCACCACGTGGATATTTTGCCTACTTGCCAGAAATTCCTCTGGTTTAAAAAAAAAATGGGTCGCATTCTCAGTCCTCCCTTTTGGATTTTAGAAAGATTCAGAAGGCTTAAGCAAAGCACTGGAGAGACCAGGATATCCGTATTTTCACCTGTCTGGATGATGGGGCAGGAGAAGATAGGACCCTGGCAGCAGCTAGATCATCATCTAAAAGAGTGTGTGAGGACATTGCAGCCAGTGGCTTTGTCGCTCATCCCAACAAATGCTGTTGGGAACCAACCCAAAAACGCGAATTGCTGGGATTTTCCCTCGATCTGAACGAAGGTATCATTCGAGTTTCTCAGCAACACATTGAAGGGCTAAAAGAAAGGATCAATCTGGCAATTTGTCACAAACGTTCAGTAGCAGCGCGACAATTGACAAGCCTGGTGAGGACAGTTGTTTGATGGGGCTAGCACTTGGCCCGGTTAACCGGTTGTGGACTAGGGCTATGTACCAAGACATCCTTTCTGCTGAATCCTGGACACAGCACATTTGATGAATCATGTGTCAGCAACCTACTTACTGTTACAGATGCCTTGAATGCAAATGTGTACCCAAACAGTAGACTTAAAAAGTAAACAACATTAATATCGATAACCCAGAACTGAAGGAAAACATCCTTACAGGCTAATGCATTGGTGTTGACACTAAAAAAAACAGCCTGTTGTATGGTATGCAACAAAAGTATTCCAACAGAAGTTTCAGATGATGAAATGATCACTTGTAATAATTGCAAGGTAACAACACTGTTGTCCTTGTTAAAAACCAAACTGGTGTGTCACATCCTAGTCGACACAGAAGATGGCATGTGAAATTATACCTGCTTTTAATGATGCTGTACAAAGTTTCTAGACAGAAATCGAGAATACCACACCTATTGCAGATAGTAGAGTCTAGTTTCAGAACACTTTTTCAGCCCGTGCCTATGCCCACCTGTCTGATATGAAATGTTTCCTTTTGGCAATCTGCAAAATAAACTCCCCAAAAAAAAGTTTATTGCTATTTTGTAGGCTTTTTCAGTATAATTATTATGATACAACAATCTGGCTTTGTGATGAGTTATATAATATCTGTTATTAAAGACCCACAATTAAAGACCCATTATCAATAACAATTGTTAAGCAAACTTTTGAAATTGAACTATTAGAACTGAAAGAGAACTGAAATAGTTTAATTAGGATAAGTTATTTTTTGTATATATTCACCTTTTACAATAATTTATAAATGTAATTAGTTTAATGATATATTAATTACACAGGGCCCCAATGGATATCAGTCTAGAGCTGAATGGGTTACGCTGCATAAATAAAGTTTACTACTAAAGAAAGTAGCCATATATAATCCTGGTGCACACAAGGTTTAAAGAATACAGATATTTTTTTTTTCATTGTCAATCTGCAAAGCTTTGAAATTAATCTACTAAAATATATTCATTTGCATTATCTCTTTCTGCAGATGTGTTCAGTGATGAAAAAGAAGACTCGGTAAGTTATTTGATTTGTAATCCACTGTTACAGAATCTTCTTAACCATGGCACATCAATGATGCTGAGGTCAATGTATTGTTAACAACACCAGACCTGTACAAGTACATGTCAGAATTTTTATTGGCACTGCAGGGCAGTGGGGAAGGACTGAGAAAAAAACTTTTAATGAACTATTCGAGCTAGTCGTTAGTGAAAGAGTCTAGCATACAATACCAATATCATCTGAACTGAAACAAGGTGTTGAGCACAACCAACATGATCTTACCAGTTAATTCCAAAGACCAAGTTAATGCTGTAGCTCTGCAGGCTGGTACTCTTGACCAACTGAGATAACCAGGTGGTGGTTTCTGTGTGCTCAGGTGGAGAAAATAACAAGTAAGATGGACACTCTCAGTCCAGAGAAGAAAAAATTTAAGGCATCTCATCCAAGGAAGCTATTGAATAGAATCAAGAATTTGAAAACAGTGTATGAACACTTTACACTGATCAATTTTAAATTTACTCATTATAGACATAAGTGGTACAATGATGATTTGGATATCAGTTTACACCAGGGAGAAAGATGTGGGCACACCAAAGGAAACAGTAGACTTGCTGCTCAACTGTGAAACTATGTAGACACAAGCAAGATATGCACAGCGCAGCCATTAAGAGTTCAACACAACTGTTCATTTATTGTGGATCTCAGCAAACTGAAAGATATTGGGGATTTGAAATGTGATGACCTAGGTTCTTGGAAGAACAATTAAAGCAAAACGTTTTGTTTCCAAGTCAGAGATGAAGGTGATTACATGTTAGCCAGATCAGTCAATGGTGACAAAGAAACTCCATGCGAGGATCCTAAATATGCTTTAAAAGGAGAATATTTCAAGCTCCGCAAATCAGGAGACTTCCGTAAGAGAATTGACACCATAATAAGTAAGTACTGTTTTTTAACAACTAGTATGTTAAGTATGATTCGATAACAGTCACTAACTTTCACTTAAAAAGGTGATAAGAACCTCATAATAACGTCATATCTACCTATAATATGCACGCCAGGTACAATAGAATCTTTACAACTCAAATTCCCTAATTCAAACTTCTCGCTAACTTGAACGACATATACAGTTGCCACAACTACACCACATGATAGATTTAACCCCTGATAACTCAAACAGTTTTGAGTTTCCTCTAGCGGTTTGAGTTATTGATTAGGATTCAACTGTGCATGAGAAAATAAACCTGAAAAAAATATGAGCCATTTTATAACTATTCACTACTATTTTGTCTTTCATGGGGTTAATTTTTTTTTTCTCATCAATTACTTGCAGCCACAGTGACACTCTTAATCTCAATCATTATTAAATACCATAAAACCCCAGATATAATGCATGTGTCAGTGGCTATCCTGGGGAACTAACACCTGACAACAGTAGCAAGCATTCCATTAAATTTGCACACTTTCATTTTCATATAGCCAGTTTTAGGCAGTAAAGGGGAAATTGTGAAGAGGGGGGGCATATCGTATTTGCAATAGTTGTGAGAGGTCTGAGGATACACTCACGGGATAACGGGAAAGCAAGGGGGGTTCGTTGAATTATAGTGCACATGCCCTGGGGTGAGCTCTCCTACTTGCTGGCAAGTGATAAATGCACAAGCCCCAAGCTTATACAATTTCACAAAGGGTTTTGGGTTTGAGGGACATTTTACCTGATGGTACTTATACAATTGTAACCTGGGGGGGGGGGGGGGGGTATAACCAAAATTAACAAACAAAACATTCTGAAATGCATTAACATAAAATCCTACCATCGCGCACAGATATTAAATTTCTCTCAATCACTGCCAGAACTAACTCCTCCTTTGCACAGACAAACCTCATTGCTCCTGCAGCATATCAAGCAACATATTCATTTAAACAAAGTCGTCTTTAGAGAAGAATTTATTTCCAAACTCAAAACAACATGGAAAATCAATAAGGCAGCCTATTATTATTGTTTCGATTGTGTTTTCTACCCGACATTGGCAATATATTATTTATTTCTATTTATTCATTTTGTTCAATTTACTGTTACTCTTTTCTTTTTGCATTAGTAAGTACCATGAATATTTAACTTCCATTTTAACACATAATCTATTTTAAAGAATACAGATTTTTTTTTTTCATTGTCAATCTGCAAAGCTTTGAGATAATCTATTAAAATATATTCATTTGCATTATCTCTTTCTACAGATGTGTTCAGTGATGAAAAGGAAGACTCGGTAAGTTATTTGATTTGTAATCCACTGTTACAGAATCTTCTTAACCATGCCACATTCAATGATGCTGAGGTCAATGTATTGTTAACAACAGCAGACCTGTACAAGTACATGTCAGAATTTTTATTGGCACTGCAGGGCAGTGGGGCAGGACTGAGAAAGAAACTTAATATAATGAACTATTCCAGCTAGTCGTTAGTGAAAGAGTCTAGGATACAATACCAATATCAACTGAACTGAAACAAGGTGTTGAGCACAACCAACATGATCTTACTAGTTAATTCCAAAGACCAAGTTAATGCTGTAGCTCTGCAGGCTGGTACTCTTGACCAACTGAGATAACCAGGTGGTGGTTTCTGTTTGCTCAGGTGGAGAAAATAACAAGTAAGATGGACACTCTCAGTCCAGAGAAGAAAAAATTTAAGGCATCTCATCCAAGGAAGCTATTGAATAGAATTAAGAATTTGAAAACAGTGTATGAACACTTTACACTGATCAATTTTAAATTTACTCATTATAGACATGAGTGGTACAATGATGATTTGGACATCAGTTTACACCAGGGAGAAAGATGTGGGCACACCAAAGGAAACAGTAGACTTGCTGATCAACTGTGAAACTATGTAGACACAAGCAAGATATGCACAGCGCAGCCATTAAGAGTTCAACACAATTGTTCATTTATTGTGGATCTCAGCAAACTGAAAGACATTGGGGATTTGAAATGTGATGACCTACGTTCTTGGAAGAACATTAAAGCAAAAAGTTTTGTTTCCAAGTCAGAGATGAAGGTGGTTACATGTTAGCCAGATCAGTCAATGGTGACAAAGAAACTCCATGTGAGGATCCTGAATATGCTTTAAAAGGAGAATATTTCCAGCTCCGCAAATCAGGAGACTTCCGTAAGAGAATTGATACCACAATAAGTAAGTACTGTTTTTTTAACAACTAGTATGTTAAGTATGATGCAATAACAGTCACTAACTTTCACTTTAAACGGTGATAAGAACCTCATAATAACGTCATATCTACCTATAATATGCATGTACAATAGAATCTTTACAACTCAAATTCCCTAATTCAAACTTCTCGCTAACTTGAACGACATATACAGTTTCCTCAACTACACATCATCATAGATTTAACCCCTGATAACTCAAACAGTTTTGAGTTTCCTCTAGCGATTTGAGTTATTGATTAGGATTCAACTGTACATGAGAAAATAAACCTGAAAAAAAATATGAGCCATTTTATAACTATTCACTACTATTTTGTCTTTCATGGGGTTAATTTTTTTTTGTCATCAATTACTTGCAGCCACAGTGACACTCTTAATCTCAATAATTATTAAATACCATAAAACCACAGATGTAATGCACGTGTCAGTGGCAATCCTGGGGAACTAATGCCTGACAACAGTAGCAAGCATTCCATTAAATTTGCACACTTTCATATAGCCAGTTTTAGGCAGTAAAGGGCAAATTGTGAAGAGGGGGCATATCGCATTTGCAATAGTTGTGAGAGGTCTGAGGATACACTCACGGGATAACGGGAAAGCAAGGGGGGTTCGTTGAATTATAATGCACATGCCCTGGAGTGAGCTCTCCTACTTGCTGGCAAGTGATAAATGCACAAGCCCCAAGCTTATACAATTTCACAAAGGGTTTTGGGTTTGAGGGGCATTTTATCTGATGGTACTTATACAATTGTAACCAGGGGGGGTATAACCAGAATTAACAAACAAAACATTCTGAAATGCATTAACATAAAATCCTACCATCGCACAGATACCGGTATTAAATTTCTCTCAATCACCACCAGAACTAACTCCTCCTTTGCACAGACAAACCTCATTGCTCCTGCAGCATATCAAGCAATATATTCATTTAAACAAAGTCGTCTTTAGAGAAGAATTTATTTCCAAACTCAAAACAACATGGAAAATCAATAAGGCAGCAACTACCAAGAATATTTAACTTCCATTTTAACACATATTCTATTTTAAAGAATACAGATTTTTTGTTTCATTTGTCAATCTGCAAAGCTTTAAGATAATCTATTAAAATATATTAAATTCGTTATCTCTTTCTACAGATGTGTTCAGTGATGAAAAGGAAGACTCGGTAAGTTATTTGATTTGCAATCCACTGTTACAGAATCTTCTTAACCATGCCACATCAATGATGCTGAGGTCAATGTATTGTTAACAACAACAGACCTGTACAAGTACATGTCAGAATTTTTATTGGCACTGCAGGGCAGTGGGGAAGGACTGAGAAAGAAACTTAATATAATGAACTATTCCAGCTAGTCGTTAGTGAAAGAGTCTAGGATACAATACCAATATCAACTGAACTGAAACAAGGTGTTGAGCACAACCAACATGATCTTACCAGTTAATTCCAAAAACCAAGTTAATGCTGTAGCTCTGCAGGCTGGTACTCTTGACCAACTGGGATAACCAGGTGGTGGTTTCTGTTTGCTCAGGTGGAGAAAATAACAAGTAAGATGGACACTCTCAGTCCAGAGAAGAAAAAATTTAAGGCATCTCATCCAAGGAAGCTATTGAATAGAATCAAGAATTTGAAAACAGTGTATGAACACTTTACACTGATCAATTTTAAATTTACCCGTTATAGACATGAGTGGTACAATGATGATTTGGATATCAGTTTACACCAGGGAGAAAGATGTGGGCACACCAAAGGAAACAGTAGACTTGCTGATCAACTGTGAAACTATGTAGACACAAGCAAGATATGCACAGCGCAGCCATTAAGAGTTCAACACAACTGTTCATTTATTGTGGATCTCAGCAAACGGAAAGACATTGGGCATTTCAAATGTGATGACCTAGGTTCTTGGGAGAACAATTAAAGCAAAAAGTTTTGTTTCCAAGTCAGAGATGAAGGTGGTTACATGTTAGCCAGATCAGTCAATGGTGACAAAGAAACTCCATGTGAGGATCCTGAATATGCTTTAAAAGGAGAATATTTCCAGCTCCGCAAATCAGGAGACTTCCGTAAGAGAATTGATACCATAATTAGTAAGTCTTTTTTTTTTACAACTAGTACGTTAAGTATGATGCGATAACAGTCACTAACTTTCACTTAAAAAGGTGATAAGAACCTCATAATAACGTCATATCTACCTATAATATGCATGTACAATAGAATCCTTACAACTCAAACTCCCTAATTCAAACTTCTCGCTAACTTGAACGACATATACAGTTTCCACAACTACACCTCATGATAGATTTAACCCCTGATAACTCAAACAGTTTTGAGTTTCCTCTGGCAGTTTGAGTTATTGATTAGGATTCAACTGCACATGAGAAAATAAACCTGAAAAAAAAATATGAGCCATTTTATAACAGTACTATTCACTACTATTTTGTCTTTCATGGGGTTAATTTTTTTTCTCATCAATTACTTGCAGCCACAGTCACTCTCAATCTCAATCATTATTAAATACCATAAAACCCCAGATATAATGCACGTGTCAGTGGCTATCCTGGGGAACTAACACCTGACAACAGTAGCAAGCATTCCATTAAATTTGCACACTTTCATATAGCCAGTTTTAGGCAGTAAAGGGCAAATTGTGAAGAGGGGGGCATATCGTATTTGCAATAGTTGTGAGAGGTCTGGGGATACACTCACGGGATAACGGGAAAGCAAGGGGGGTTCGTTGAATTATAGTGCACATGCCCTGGGGTGAGCTCTCCTACTTGCTGGCCAGGGATACACTGTAAATGCACAAGCCCCAAGCTTATACAACTTCATAAAGGGTTTTGGATTTGAGGGGCATTTTATCTGATGGTACTTATACAATTGTAACCTGGGGGGGGGGGTATAACCAAAATTAACAAACAAAACATTCTGAAATGCATTAACATAAAATCCTACCATCGCACAGATATTAAATTTCTCTCAATCACTGCCAGAACTAACTCCTCCTTTGCACAGACAAACCTCATTGCTCCTGCAGCGTATCAAGCAATATATTCATTTAAACAAAGTCGTCTTTAGAGAAGAATTTATTTCCAAACTCAAAACAACATGGAAAATCAATAAGGCAGCCTAATGTTATTGTTTCGATTGTGTTTTCTACCCGACATTGGCAATATATATTATTTATTTCTATTTATTCATTTTGTTCAATTTACTGTTACTTTTTTCTTTTTGCATTGGTAAGTACCAAGAATATTTAACTTCCATTTTAACACATTCTATTTTGTAACAAAAAAGTAAAAAATAAAATAAAAACCAACATAAAACTAATAAAGACTCATATTCCCACTCTACACATACAATTTGTTAGTTTTTGGATATGTATCTTCTTTAGAAATCTTTAAAACATTCCGAGAGTACCAATTTTTCAGTAAAGTGGGAGGGGGGGGGGGGGGGGAGCTCATAATCAGGATTTTACTACAGAAATAGCTTCCATTGCAGCCTGTCCATTTGTCCATTTTATACCGGCTACTTATGAAATACTTTATTTTGTTTTCAGAACCTGATGGCACATTGCATACGAACTGCCTGGTACAGTATGCATTAACTGCAGAGGAACATTCCATTGACATTCCACGTCATGGAAACTGTAAAAAGGCATCTAGAGGATTTGTTAGAACCTTAGAAAGTACTAAAAAACGAGCTTGTAAAGGTATCTTATTTATCTAAACCCAAGGATGCATTTATAAAGTACTACACTTAGAAGTAATTCATAATTTGTCAGAGGGAACAGGGGTCAAAGCTTCTTAAACACAAGCAAAATGATTCAAATAATGCACATAAAAATATTTCTCATGCATGCAGTATGCCTTTCAGAGGAATGGCATCCAAGACCCTTCGTACAAATTGCTTTTAGAATGCAAGAAGCAGGGGAAGAATGTTGCCTTTATCAGAAATGTCAAACTTGCACCAGGGCCTAGTTGTGTACTTGCAACAAATAGGCAGTTACATGACCTTGCAAGGTATAATGGGAATAATCCTTGCCTTGTTGCTCCAGTTATGATTCACAGTAGAAAAACATGAGAGTCATGCAGTCTGTTGTGCAGCACCATGAGAACACTTGAACCTGCCCTGAAGAATCTTCTTGCATTTGGCACTGATGAGGAAAAAGCCCTGATAGATGCATTTGAGAGTAATTTTGATTCAGCTGTCCATGTCCTTTGTACTAGACACCTTAGAAACACTCATAAGACTCATTTTAGAAGTTCTGGTGTTTTAGAAACCATTCAAGAGGAGATGTTAAATGATGTCTTTGGAGTAGAAGAGAATCATTGGTGCAACAACTGAAGCACATTTCTACGAAATGTTAAATGAAATGGGAGAGAAGTGGGCTACAAAATACCCTGCAGGTCTTGAAGCATTTGGATGGTTGAAGGAAAACAAAGCAAAAGTGCTGGTTGAGAAAGCTATTCCACCAGTAAGAAAACAGGCTGGTCTCGGTGATTCTCCAGGTAAGTTTTACACGAACCAGTCAGAAAGTAACAACCATCTGGTTCAGATCTTCATTCAGGAAGATGCTGGTAGCAAGAAAGTTGAAAAGTATGTTCTTTGAAAGGCAAACCGTTGACATTGAACTTGCAGTTACTAACCGTGGGCCATATGAGATTCGTGATTACAGTAGTTTACTTATTTCCGAAGATAAATGGGTTAAGATGACTGCCAAACAATGCACAGCTGCCATTGCAAAGATGCATTCTATTTCTTTGTCTGAGAGTAATGTGAAAGACAGTTTGACCTGAAGCGTGGACAGGCATCAACAAATATTGCTGGAAATCAAACTTTTCCAAGAGGGGATAGACTGGATTCCTAGTGATTTTACAAGGTATGTCCGTTAAAGTAGAAAACATGTTACAAGACAGGAGCAATCTAGTTGTTGCACCAGGATCGGAAAGAACCTTGATAGTCCCAAGTCAGTCTTACCCACAAACCCCAAGGCTTGTTCACCAGCAGGCGTCTGGACGAGTTACTCATTCATGTGAGCAGTACACAAGCATGAGCATATGTTCCCATGTTCTTGTTTATGCACAGTACTTTGATGTTTTCCCGTCTTACTTAAAGTGGCTTAAATGCCAGAGATGGAGGAGGGGCAGTGACTCCATTAATTTATCAAGTCTTGCGAATTATGGAATGCCTGCTGGCCACAGTAGGAAAGGTGGGAGACTACCAGCCAAAAAAGGAAAATGTAAAACACAGCTAAATCAGTCTCTGCTTTATGCATCTTCAAGCAGCCATGGTGATGTGGTGACATCCCCGCGCATAGGTCCACAGACTTCACGCAACCCTGTTAATGAGGCCACGTATCGGAGTATGAGTCCACAGTGCTTAACATTCGTCTATGTTTTTTGTTTCAAAATAACAGCTTTAAAATGGGTTATAAATAAAATTTCTATTTTACAGCTGTTTTATAACAGGATATCCTATATTTTATACCTATTTTAATAAGAACATTTCCCTACTTTTAGCCTATTTTATAACTATTTTATAACTATTTCATAACTATTGTCTAACTATTTTAACCCATATTGCTCCGACTATTTCAGGATTTCCTCCTGTTACTTTTTTTCATTTGGGAAACCCTGGGGCAAGTGGTTGCTTGTGTATTCGTACATCAGTTGCTAATGTGCATGTCGACAGTTTGCCATGGAAAGCATGCAAGATATAGAGCCAAACACACCATTCTGTCTTCTTGGAGCCACTCAACTACAAAATATGGCAAAGACTATTAATTTTATTACCTGAGAAACTCAATCACACTTGAGCATGTCTTTATGTGATGGCTTTCAGCAATTTGCTCCTGATATATTGACCGCCTACACAAACATTTTAAGTGCTTCACCACAATCTTTAGCAGGACAAGTGCAACAGAAGTTAACAAAGAAATTTTGTATGGGAATTCCCCCCCCCCCCCCAAAAAAAAAACAGATAATATTCCAAGGGTGGCAGCTTGCCTATTAGTGTTCTCCCATTTCATTAAATGCAGTTGCTTTATCCCACGACACAAGTTTCTGAATGCCTGAAGAGATCAATCCTGATTCAATCAACCCACTGTAGATTCCTGACTTAAAATTCACACACATACTATTAAGCCACACAGTTAAGATGTTGCCAGTGTGGAACGCAACAAACAACCGAACATTTAAGAGGGCAACTGCAAGCTGTGTTTCAAAATCAGTACCAGCTACCAAAACCCAAAACCCAAACAAAGCTTTTCCAAAGAGCCCGTCAGTGTTGAAAATGATGGAACGCGGTAAAGTTATCAATGAGGTGTCCATTGTCCTGCCCCGTTCAACTCTGGAGTTGGTTATTTTCTTCATTTTTTACGAGAATCAAGATCCTTTTGGACATTTTTACATCACGTTTTAGTAGATTTTGTTTGTTGATTGGAAATGAAAAATATTTCATCTTGACTTGTTATGAAAAATTCAAAAACAATTGCCAAGCATTTAAAAGCAATTGCAGAAGAAACTTTTTCAGCTGCTGCAACAGATCAGAAATGCACAGAATGCCAGTGAGAATGATGCCAAACGAAACAGACAATAATATTAAGATGTGCAACACGCAGGGCCAATGTTGTTTTCACAATACAGGGTCCACAGTAGCGTGGGAAGTAGCAACTTTCATACTATTTCAACAAGCAGTGTCCAAACAGGCCATAATGTGGTTGACGCTTGTTAAGAAGCCCAAGATGAGCTTAATGATAACCAGCCTCACCCAAAAAAGAAAATAAAGACTGATATCATCCCTCAAAAGTGCTGGGGTTATCTTGCCGAATGTTTTAGGTAAACCAAATGAAAAATTGATCCTGGAAGCTGCATATTTGCATGTAAACCAAATGAACCTACTTGGATCATCCTTTCTCCAGGTTTGGTTCACCAAGTACCATAGGGGTGCACAAAATCTCACAATGTTGGCCAGAGGGACACAAGCATTTTATGTGAACACAATGGCAGTCGCTGGTGCCTTACATACTGGCATTGGGCATACCAACCTTCATGCAATAACATCAACAATAAACATTCCATATATGAGCTATGTCTCATTGATGACAGGAGAATGAAATTGGTTCTGCTGAAGAAATGGCTGCCCATAAGAGTTGTGCAAAGTTCTTAAAAATCCAACCATTTTGGACGCTCACATGGATGCATTGTTCTCTGCTGGCGCTGGTTTGTCATGGCCTATTGTTAAATACCCTTGTGAGGTCCAATAAAGCCGTCCAATGGACAAGAAACATCAATTGAATGAAAGGGAAGTGCCTCGAAAGTCGGACAATTCACCAAGTGGCTTGAAGAAGCAAGAGACAAAACTCTCGACTAAACCAAGAGCTATAAGAGCTGGATCAATCCTCTATCAAAGCGAACAGTGAATGGTTTGAGGACCTCAGCGCAAAAGTGAGAGAAGCTTTTGGCGAAGCGGCCTTATTATTTACCGGACAATTAGCCAAGTCGGACCATTCAACCAGACAGCACCCATCACCGATGCAGCCAGTCCTGCAGCCACTTTGCAGAGCAGATATTAAATGGGAATCCTGATCAATGGATCTCCCTAAGAGCATCGGTCTTATTACAAGGGTTAGGCCACATGCTCAAATACCCTTTGCCAAGGGAGAGCAGAGCAAATATCTGACCCCTATACACTGTAATTTTACAACAAATGAAAGCCATGACTCCACCCTTGGGATACCTTACAGCCCACTTTTTTTGCAACTAAATGAAAAAAACACCATCAAAATAAATGTGGTACTCATTTGCTCAGCAGAATGAGAAGTCCAGAGGTACACTAAACAGGGGTTTCGGCTACCGGCAGTGTATTGCCGCCTACTTCGCCTCTCAATGCCGCTTACTGACAACAAACAACTATCTTATGTTTCACTCAATTTCATGCTCAGAATGCTGGAAATTGCATTTCCGAGCCTCTAGATTTCCAGACACCCCTAGTGTCACGGGGCCTTCCGGCCCCTTATCTGTCACAGCCGCTTATTATACCTTGGTCAGCCGACCCGACACTAAAGGAACATATATAGCATTGAATAGCAACTCAACAGAGCCAAGTCTAACCGCATTGAAAGACACACTATCCGATATCACAGGCAAAGGTTACAACCATCCAATTGGAAATCCTTTATCTTAAAGAAGAAATTATTCAACTCAAGGCACTGAATGAATCTCAAAAGCAAAAGTTAGTCAAGTTGTAGACCTCATTGGAAGCAACCACAAACAAAACTCTAAAGATAAAGCAAGGAAAAACTACATTTAATTGTTATTGCTACCTTTACTTTTCTTTAATTTTTAACAATTAATCTTGCCTTATTACTGTAATTTGCTTGTACATGTAATAACTTATAACAATAAAACAATTAAAAAAGTAAAGAAAAAAAAAGAACTGCATTTAATAAAGTACTGAAGGAATTGGAACGGTACACCTGCAAAAGTTCCCTAGAAATCCATGGTGTACCCAAGAGTTTATATTCTTTGACTGAAGAGGTAGTTTTTAAAGTTAGGGGAAGCATTTAGTGTACCTTTTAAGATATTGAAATTTCACACCAACTTGACGAAGTAACAAACCAATCATTGTGAAATTCATGAATCATAAGGTTTAATCTATTTTATATGAAAAAAAAAGCACTGAGCTTAAGAACATCAGTAAGCTACATTTGTATTAAGCCTTGCATGTACATGTAACAATGACTCAACTAGGAGCATTTCTCAGCCACCACTGAAAACTCACAGCCATGCAAAAACTCTGAGAGACCTGTTGTTGCATTGCAACCTTCCCAGTCAACCAAAACTGGCACATTGGCCTGCAACCAATCCATCTACTGCACATGTCCCTTTATTAATTAACCCACCAGTGGGACATCTTAGGGTTTATACTAGAAATTATTTTGTGCACAACAGATAATCTCATCTATTCTCACTGTAAATGCCCTGCCATTGTTTACATTGGAGAGACGGGACACAGACTCGATCATCTTAGGGAACATCATCTCTACAGTGTACATCGTCAGATGAAACTGAACCTCAGCCCATGCCTAACCAGTTCAATCAACTCTTTGAACTATAATATTAACATGTTGGTTGTTGTGTTTAGAGTGTGTTTACAGGATCAAGATATATGACAACCCCCAAAATAAAATGTGAGTAAAAAACTGATCTTGAAGAATTCATTATACACCGTACACCTCAAACAGTCGCCAATGTATAAAATTCAATATTAGGAGTTCAGAATGCTAAGAAAAAGGTTAGCATGTTCAAAGAAATGAAAATGCATGAATGCTTACAATGGAGAATGGCTCCATTGTACAGAACAAAATTCCTGGTCGCAAGGCATCCCATAATAATAATAAATTAATAATAAATCTTTATCAAGGATACCTACTCTACTCCAAAGTTCTTTACAGAAGGGTCCTTTGACTAAAAGGAGAGGAAAATATTTGCTTCATACATTTATTATGACTGTTATGTACCATTTAATGCCTTTTCTCAACTATAAAATAGTGATTAAATAGTGATAAAAAGTTAAGGGATTTATGAACATTCCAATTAAATCCTCTCAAATTCTTTCCATCTCAACAAGAGACACCATTTTCATTTTGTTGCCGATATATGACATCCTGAATTTCCTGTAGGTCTGTCCTCCACATTTACACTCTACAATGTTCATGCATTTATTATTTTTGCAAAATAACTATAGCCTTTTTCATATTAGAAAACAACAATTTCCCTTGCCCTTGTATATTAAACAAAACAAGTTTTCATTCAAGTACATGTAACATAAACCTGTTTAAGAGATCTTACAGTATATAGCAGTAATTAATCACTCCAATAAAAGCCGGGCCCTACACTCTCTCAGCATAGCTGGGATTTTGTTTTGTGTGGCCAAAGCCAGGATTTGACCCACATTCAACAATGCAATCACCCGGGGAGGGGGGGGGGGGAGAGGGGGGGGGGTATTGTATATATTTATTGTATATTATTATTGTATGGAGCCACTGAGAATTGACTGAACAGCACACAAATCTCAACCAGAAGCAGGACAAACAGCAGGAATTTAACATCATGGAGAGTGAAATCAACTCCTTTTGTTCTGGACAAGATGGCAACCAAATCAACTGTCACAGAAAGAGGTGGGTGCATTTTTATTAAACTGAAATCTGTCATTTACATGTACTCCTGCCATTCATAGTAGGTGATGCTCAGTTAGTATAGGACATTAATTTTTCTAATGTTTTCATTGATGTACTTTACTTTACAAGTTTACATCGAAATTTGCATCATTTTTGCTTTGTCCTATTTGTTATGGTTGATTAATACTACATTTGACCTTGTTCTTAAGTCATATTAATTTTGATGTTTTACCATACACTGTACAACTGTAACTGTAAAAATTTTTTTTTGGAAGATTTTATTAAAAATTGTAAAATTTCCTGCACGCTCATTGGTCAAGAGCTATTATTTATAACATTACAAATCATGAACGACATTGTTGATCATGCCACCTGTGTCTAGCGCACAGGAAAAGAAATGATTTTGGCCTTAAGAAGAACTTCAGCTGGGTTGGTTTGCAAGATAGCTGCTTTTCCTGTCTATTTTCGGGGAATTGTAGCCGTTTCTAAACAAATATTACATTTGCCATTGGTAAAAAATTCATGCTAGTCAAAGCTCAAACGTTTGGAGCAGAACTTGGGACAGTTGTGGACTCAAGGACTTTGGTAATCTAGCAAACTTTTCCAAGTGGAAAGAGGATGCGAAACGCTAGACTTCATTCAGCAAACTTTAGTTACTGTCACAGAGGAAAATATAACTCATTATGAAGTAGAAAGAGAGGAAAATAAATGAATGACTTGAAAGTTTACTTAGTATTCTTGTATGTGAAATCAAAAGTTTCTATGATGATCAAAGTTTCAGTGTGCTCGAGGCTTTTTTCCAGTTCATTTCTCTGGATTTTGAGGTCAAATTGAACATGATGGTTCCAAGCAAAATGTTTTTGTTATACAATAGTAAAAACCAAAAAGATTTTATTTGGCCATTACAGTGAATATGTATTCTGATAAACAATGTTTGATGCCATAGCATGGTCAAAACAGTTGTGGAATTACTTGCTTAGCTTGTAATTCTTCACTTTTAGTTTAAAGTACTTTTGCGTAGAGTTCAGATTTAAAAGCATTTTCTGTTTTACAGTTAAAGTGTGTAAGATAAAATTTACATGGTCGAGCACAAAGTACATGTACAAGTGCAATGGTCAAGGTTCTCACTCGGAGTTCGAGTGTTCCACAATAATACAAACAAAAACCGCCCCTATACGCTTGCCAGCAAAGCTACAGCCGTAAAGCTGTGCTAAATAAAACCATTCAACATTCAATCAAATTTCGCAGAAATAATTTGTCAACAATTTCTCATGATATTCAACGCAGGTTTTCGAACCACCTATCACATCCATTTCAAGATGGCGGTAAAACTCGTATTCTATCAGCTGTAAATGAACAAAAGTCGGCTAGCAAACTAAATAAGTAAAAAAGCGTTTACCTTATGGTATTTGACTCATTTTCCCTGCTGTTCCGGCTGTTCCCTGCGGAGTGCTTGCTCGCATCTGCTTGCATCGTCCTATCGGGTCCATCAGCTGCACGAAACGAGACCGCGATCATCTCAGCGGATATTTCGAACTTCGTGTATGGTGCGCCAAACAAACAAGTATCGATGAATTGCGGTATGTACTTCATGGCTAAAAGCCATATATTCGTGGGCATAAAAAAAAGTGGCGGTTACAGTGTGCAGTCAAAAAAATTACCGAGGTTCGCATAACGCAAGGTAGAAACGTGATCGTAGAAATAAATAACGCACGGAGAAAAACAAAAGACAACATTTTTCTAATGGCAAATAACGTAAAGAAATCCAATAAACTGAGTACAAACTGATCGAGCTTATGCAAAAATACGAAAAATGCAATACCTACCCCGCGGCCTGGCCAGTACCTTACGCATGCGCACAGCCATATCAACGGGCAGTGGCAGCCATGGACAGCTGTTTCGTCCTAGTTAGGACTCATCAGCATGGCATAGCCAGGCAGGGTCTCATATAAGATCATCGACCCCGCCACTTTACTGCCAAGGCGGATGCTCCACACGACACATGTGGTAGCTGTTGGCTGGGGACTCCACCGCGGTCAAACGTCCGAGGCGTTTTTCGTTTTATTTAGTGGGATTTTATTTAATATTAAATGGAAATATGGGAAAGGATGTATTAAATGTATTACTGCATGCTTTTAAAATTTATCGTTTTTCTTAATTCGTATTTAGCACTCGAATTAAAGCGGAAGTGTTTTTTTTTTTCGGAGTTTCCCATGATCCTTTTCATTTTTTCCCTCTTATTTTTTTGGAGCGGGGGGGGGGGGGGGGGGGGGAGGTAATTTTGAAAAGTGTTTTTTTTTTTTAAGCAAACAAAATTCGTGCATTGACAAAGTTTAATGTAAATATATAACAACGAAAAATAAATATACGGGACTTTTCCATCAATGGTCGGTTTATTTGACTCCTGTCGCAACATTTTTATCTGTGTTTTAGCAGTCCTCACTTTATGTTGATGAACAAGCCTTTTGTTGTTTCTTTGAGGAGATTTCTGACAGATATCATGTCATGCAAAATTTATCACAAAGCAAAGAATCGCTCACTCACATGACCTTCAGTCCTGTGGGACGGACTGAAATGACAAAGGCCACGGCGGCCATGTCGGGTGCACATAACAAAAGAAGTTCAATAGAAGTCTTTTGTAGGTGTGCACCAACATGGCCGCCGTGACGTAACATGAAAACCACCTATAGAATCTCCGCACATTATGTCATCCACTGATCACTCTTATTGCAAACAAAACAAGCAAAACACGAGTCGGGAGTATCATTCTTTTCCATCAACGGTCCAGTTGGAAAACGAGCACAGCACTTTCATTATGTGTACATCGACAACTGCCGTTACATACGATAGAAAGTAACATAGGAAAAGTGTTTCATCAGTATTTCCAAACACCGAAAAGTGGGTTGAAAAAGCTTCGAGGTGTTTGGATACCTCATTCAATAGGGGAATCTTTGCTAACGTCATTGTTTACATTTTGCTTCATTAGCATACAAATCTGCATAGAGAAGGCATCATGCTAAATACGAATTGACTTCAAAAGTTGAAAGAGCTCGTTAAACACGGACCCGCGCTATAAAAGGAACCTTGGCCTGGCCAAGCCGCCAGTCATTTCACACTTGACACCGAACTGTCAACATCACGTGCATCCTCTCCCAATGGAGAACCGTTACCGGCGGGAAATTTAAATTTAGCAAGCTAAAATATTATATTCATGCTAAAAGACGCATAAATTCTTGTTTTTTAGTTTTATTTTCGTGAAAGATAAATCCTAAACAAGATTGAACTGGTGAAGGAAGAATTAGACCTATTTTGGGGGGCAACAGTCTTCCTCCGTGTTGCTCGCAGTGTCAGCCATCTTTGTTTAGCCGTTGAAGGACTTAAAGCAGTGATGGTGTGACGAAGGGGGCGGAGCTATCCCTTTTATAGTGCGGGTCCTTATTTAAACTTACTAATCTATGCAATTTTTAGCTTTTTTCATGCAATATTTAAGGAAATCTCTGCTATTAAAAACTGCAAAATTGTTGGGTGGCAAAAGCGCTAATGAGCCATACATTCTTTTAAAATGTTGAGTTTTTAATACAGCATTGGATGAAGTGTATCTAATATATCGGGCTCAAATTTTCAGAGAAAGCTAATTGTGCTATGCCATTTCAATATTCAGAGTTGATTTTTTTGTACGTAGGTTAGAGAATGAGGTGTATATGCTAATGAGGCAAAAATGGTAAACAAAGATTCCTCTATACAGAGAAAACGAAGGAATATAACCACCAAAATCTATGCTAATAGGCCATTTCCGAGTTGCCTTTAGCCTCTCTATCAAAGCGAGGCTAGGTGCGAAACCTTTCAAATGAAAATGAGTTTTCATTCATATGCAATAAGTTTTGTTTGCATGTGAATGAAAACTCATTTTCATATGAAAGGTTTCGCACCCATTGTAGCCTCGCTTTGATAGAGAGGCTAAAGGCAACTCGGAAATGGCCTGTTAAGATCGAGTTTCCAAACCACCGTCACGCTGATTTTCTTTGTTCAAATTTGATGAATTATTAATGAGTTTGAGAATAACAGGTCAAAGCAGACGGTCGGGGAAAACAACGCGGGAAATCACGCAATCGATGGAAAGCGCGGGAAAACACACCGCCGGTGGCAAGCGCGAGAAATAAAACTCTATTCAGATCGGGTTTCCAAACCACCGTCACGCTTATGAATTTCTTTGTCCAAACTTGATGAATAATTAATGAGTTTGGGAATACTAGGTCAAGGCAGACGGTCGGGGAAAACAACGCGGGAAATGATGCAATCGATGGAAAGCGCGGGAAAACACGCCACCGGTGGCAAGCGCGGGAAATAGTACTCTATTTAGATCGGGTTTCCAAACCACCATCACTCTTATGAATTTCTTTGTCCAAACTTGATGAATTATTTATGAGTTTGAGAAATATATTGCCATTATGTGTGTAATAAAACTTTATTTTTAAGTGCAGCAATATGCAAGATTTTAAGAGTTACTGATAATTTCCCCTGTAAACCCAAACGAAGTAACTTATGCAGTAGGTGCAGTTCCCGTTCTACGTCTCAGTGTTTGCTTGGGTTCTGCGTTTTCCAAGTTCCTGATGATTGTTTAAAAATTCTCGCACAACATCCTCAAACCAATCACATCAAACTAATCGAGCGAGGAAGAAGCGAGGAAAAAGAATCTCGACTTACAAGCTTTCCTGCGCTTGACGCCGGCTGCATGTTTTCCCGCGCATAGAAACGGCTGCATGTTTTCCCGCGCTGGACGCAAGTTGCATGTTTGTGCTCCGAGTCCTGATTGGCTCACTGCGTTTTTTTCTTTGTTGTGATTGGCCAGATGTTACTACTTTTGTTTTGATTTTACAACAATTGTCAGAAACATGTTCTAAGATAACAATTATTTTAACATTTAAAATAACTACCACAGAGATTTTGACTTAAACGTAACAGATATATAACAGAAGTTGTTTTCCGCAATACCTTAAAGGTAGCATGAAAACCTTTGTTTACCTTATGTCCACATAATCCGCACGAGTTAGTTTACGTCTTCGCCAAAATAAAAAGTTGTCGAAAATAATCCGATGTTGACTAATTTAAGGATGTGTTGCCACTACGGCTGTATTCATTTTATGTTATCTACAAGCGTTTCTCTTCTTCGGAAGCTGAATCACATTAAAACCCCAGAACAAATAACCGACGAACGAACTTCACTATTTAATCATTGGTGGCAATGTTTTGGATATAACTTGAAGACATTGCATAAATGGCTAATTACCCAATGATGTTATTATTAAACACTAAGGGGCCGACAATTAGAAGGCTTCGCTAAAAGACAAGCAAATAGAACCTGCCTGTGACGGTAACCGGATAAACAAGAGCTAGTAAAAAGGGATGCTCTTGCGGGCTAAATAGAACCATACCATACATGATTGATTGATTGCTATTGCTGCTACATATTAACTTAAAACTGGCATTCAAAGCCTTCTTCACTAAAGAATAAAACAAAATAGTAACTTTGTGACAACCATGTAGGTTACTTTGTACTCGATAAAAGTATTCTTCCAAAGTAAACTGTTCTTTCAAATATACAGACTAAACAATTCTGAATGGGAGCACTCCAGGGACAGAATGCGCTAATTAACATTACACAACTCACTGAGTGCCCTCCTATACTACTATCTGACAGTGTGAAGCAAGTAGATTCTAAATAGCGTACACTGTAGGTAACTTAGAATTGTTCAGATTGATTATACTATATGCGCGTGCAGGACCTAGTTAGGATTAACCTTTCACAGAAGGCAAGTTAAAATGGCGCGGACAAAGTTCACACCAGCTGGCTCAGTCAATTAATCTATCCCGGTAAGTTACCGTCTGCGCCGGAATACGACAGTTTCTTTCTTTTCACAAAATGTGATTCAGCTGTCGTTACGATGCTGTGAACAAAACTTGTTGCGACTGATGGAAAAGCCATACACCATCAAGTCCTTTCCTTTAGCACATACACAGCGCTTCCACTTCTAGGAATATCTCGTACCTCGTGTTATCCATCATAAACGGACGGCGAGAACGCTTCACTGACAGTCACTGACAGTCTGCAACTCTTTCCTGGCGTGACCAAAAAGCATGTAGCGTATACTGACGAATAGGCTATTCATCAGAGGTAACATTCACGCCTTCCGTCGAGTGACAAATCGTCCAGTTATTTTCTTGTATTTTTAACTTTTCTCGGACGTGGTAAATTAAACATATAGTTATTCGACATCTCAGTGATAAAACCACTCGACGATGGAGTCTGCATTTCTAGCTGCAAAGCTTGAAGAAGTCGAAAGTAATCCCCAAATCGTGTGATAGTATTAAATGAACTCAGGCTTTACAGTTAAATATTTCAACCCACAGTGACTCAAAGTTGAGCAGGAGGTAAGTGATGCTGTCAATCACTATCTTCATCACTGTCGTCCTCTTCCTTGTGTTGAGGAGGTGCCTCCAGTTTCTCCAGCTCCTGTTTCAACAGAGCTGTGTTCTGCTTCAGGGACTGAACATGATGTGATATTGCTCGGCCCACAGGTCTTCCCGCTAACAGGCTCTCAGTGTCTTTGATCCATCGTTCGCACTGCGCCAGGATTTCGTCTTTCTTGAAGTAAAAGTGGGCTTGGATAACCTAGACGTGAGTGACAGAAATAAATCAAAGGCTCCTATGAGCGAACTCTGCACCAATTCGTAAAAGACTCTGCACAAATTCGAACCATCCTCTCCTAGACATTTTGTTCCACCGCCCCCACCCCCTGCGTCAAACTACCCACGCTCCCCTCCCTCCAATGCCGTCCCCATGGTGACCAAAACATATCGCGGGCTCAATGTTAACAGCCGATCGATCGACTGACCGACCGACCGAAAGTTTGTCCCATTGTTGCTTCTCGTATTCACGAGTTGAAAAGATCGTAAATATTGTTGTGTTATAAAATATATCGTAGCTTTAGAGACTCCAGGGCTGTCGAAAACGTTCGTCCAAAACGCTGTAGTGATGAAATTCGCTAGTGGACACTTCCCATACTCAAAACCTTCCTGTAATGACACTGGATCAGGGTTCTCACTGCGTACAGGGTTCGTACACTTTTTCAGACCAAAAATTCAAGGACTTTTCAAGGACTTTCCAGGACCCTACTTAGAAATTTCAAGGACTTCTTTTTTCGTCGTGAAACCTACGTTTTGGGCATACAAGTTGTGCAAGCCTTGAGCACTGGGAAGGAACTAGTGTTTTACGTATTTCGTAAGCATTTCGAGACTTTCATTCCATCTGCATTTGCACTTACTACTTGAAAACTTAGTACATTTAAAAGTTTTGATATTTTAGATGTTCTTCGGTAAAAAATCAAGGACGTTCAAGGACCAAAAACCAATTTCAAGAACTTTCAAGGCCTTGAATCAGACTTCAGAAATTCAAGGGTTTTCAAGACGCGTACGAACCCTGTACGTAGTTACAATCCTCTATAGAGGGCAGTTTTCAATCAAGTGTTAAAAGTAAATTCACAATTGCTTTGGTTTTGCATTATTATGTGACATTTTCCTCGCCTTGCACCGGCTACAAGTGGATCGTGTACAAGCGGCAAGCCTTCAGTCTAACGAAAACCCTAGCTGACTTTCTTCCTGTATTGCATCAACACAGGAAACAATAAAGATTGTAGGCTCACCTGTTTAAAACAGGGTGAGGGTTTTCTTAACTGTTCCAGCATAGCCCAGCGTACAGAGGCCTGGCAGATGTTAGCATCGTACTCCCGCGAGTTCTGCTGGCCAGCGGGTGTACCCCTCGACCTCTCGTACCCAGGCTCATTGAAGTATGGCTCGTGAACCAGAATGAGTGACTGTATTGACACCAGCACCTGGAAAAAAAAAATGACAGCTTAGTCAAGTGCTGAAATGCATTCTCCTTACCATGTTTCAACTGTTCTTTTCAAACTCAATAATTCATCAAGTTTGAACAAAGCCTGAATTTTTCCGGTTGCTTTTTCAACTGCTTAATTTGAGAGCACACTGCGAGGATCACAAATTTCAACTCTAAGCAAATCATACAAGTGCGACGGTGGGTTGGAAAACCGATCTTAATTAACATAGATTTTGACGATTTCATTCCTTCGTTTTCTCCGCATTAAATGATCAGTTTGAGAAGCTTTATCAAACACTCGAAAGAGTGTTTCATCAGGTATCCAAACACCATATCATCACTATTAAATAAATACTAGTTAAGAAATGGTTAGTAGCTTGCATCTCTCAAACAATAGGCCATTTGCACGATGGCGTCATTTGACTACAACTACCAGAATTCATTTCGTTTTTCCTTTCTTATTTCTTAAACTCATTAATAATTCATGACGAGAACACAAAGGAAATCATTATCGTGAAGGAGGTTTTGAAATCGTTTCTTAATTTGCATAGATTTTGGCGATTTTATTCCTTCGTTTTCTCCGCATTTAACGATCAGTTTGAGAAGCTATATCAAGCACTCGAAACAGTGTTTCATCAGATTTCCAAACACCTTGAAGTGGTTTAAAAAAAACTCGGCTGCGCCTCGTTTTTCCAATCCACTTCTCGGTGTTTGGAAATCTGATGAAACACTGTTCCTCGTGTTTGATATATTACTTAAATGTTGTAATACCAGTGCGGTTTAAATACCAATAGCCCTAATTTGCACTACAAAACAAAAAACTGAAGGATTCTGGTAGTTGTAGTCATATGACGTCATCGTGCAAATGGCCTATTGAGATTGCATCTCTGTCAATAAATTTTCTAACTTCCCAAGTGTACCTATAACTTAAAATTAGCATAGTGAAACGCAAAATGATACTTTACTAGATGTAAATTAGGAGAACTCTGTATGAATTAAAGAGGTGAAGGTCAGCAATGACTTTACTTGAGACAACAAAACTCGGAGCGAATAGCGCAAAGGAACAGTTCTTACTTGAAGAAAGCTTGAATTCTGTGGATTCCACTTCTCCTCTGGTCTGCCGTGCCACGTGTTCAAAATACTTAGACACACCTGTTTCATGGAGGAATAGGACACAAACTTGTAATCACAACATTTGTTTGGCAAAAGAAGATAGCAAGACACGAGTGACCAAATCACAACTGTCCCGTTGTTATTATAACTTGGAATGAAAAAGTTTGTCCAAGAGCTGAAGTTTTGCGCAAACAACAGTCTGATGTTGACATTTAATTTGGTGAAAGAAACTTCACTATACTGTAAACCAGGCGGGACAGTTGTGAATGGTCAAGAGAAAAAAGATTTCGGCCATGTTGCATTCAAACCAACCGCAAATTATAAATAATGTTAAAACGGTTTTCTCACGCTTAGGCGCTAGAAATGGGGAGAAAGGGGAGAGCTTGCTTGCAAAGGATCGGAGAGGGGATAGAACAAGAAGCAATAATCTATCCCGTGCAAGTTTTACTGCAATTTCGGATGGAATCGTTGCATTATCTAAGCCTGTCATGGTTGGCCAGTTACCTTTCCATCGTTGTAGAGGTTTGGATTGAAGCGAATGCTGTGATGCCCTGTTGTTTCAAAGTTGATGTACATGGGTGACTCGGGATAGTTCTGAGGAAAGTACACATCAAACTCGAAGCATCCATTAGCGTATGGAGTATCCGATGGACCCGTTATAAGAACCTGATAAACAAAAAAAAAAAACAGTTTAACCCTTTCACTCCCAGAGTCAATTATGGAGACATGTGGTGTAGTTATAATTTTTGAGTCTGTCGACGAAATCCGATGGTATGACCATTCAAATTAAATCTCTTCGGCAGTACTTTTGCATGGTACCATTTGTTTTTCAATATTTGACAATGAAACTTGGGATTTTTCTTAAAATTTGATTTACACTTTTGGGAGTCAAAGCGTTAAATTATAGCCCTCTCCAGGGCTCCTAAGCTTAAACCTTCAGTTACATCATCTAGGTGCCTCTAGATGCCTCTTTTTCGTTTTTCCAATTTTTTTGTATACCATGTCTTGAATTCAAAACTCCAATATTGTGTTTTATTTGTAACATCTTTTGTTGCATCACTACTTGCAAGACCACATCATCATCATTAATCAATCATAACATGTGTATAAATATAGTGTACTCGCAAATGGCGTAGCTCCCGAGGGCTGACGGCTCGGTTACTTAGTTGCGGATCAACAGCAAATGGAAACATAACCAGTGTTGAGCACCCTTGGCACTATTACATGAAGATCCCAATTTGGGGGGAGGGGGTAGGGGAGCAACATGGAAGCACAGAATAAGTAATTTTTCCAAAAACCGTTGTGACTCCCAAAACGTAGAAAACACTCGAAGATAACGACAGTAAAAAAAAAAAACAGCTAAGTCCGGCAGTCACAAGTACCAGTTACTTTACATTACCTTCATGACATCCAATCTTTCTTTATCACAGCGTACGAACACACTAGAGCTGCAAGAGAGCGGAAGTGACGTTGCCAGTGACGACACTTCCTGTGCTAAACGCCTGGCTCGTACCATGCCACCACTGCTGCCACCATTAGCCGCTGACCGCACTGAAGATGCAAAGTGGTAGCCACCAGAATCGAACTCCAGTTTTCCATCTTTTTCAAGCACAATCTTGTGTGTTCCTGTTAAGAAAGGAGGCGGGGTAAGAAACGGAGGGCACAAAACCGGAATCATTTAATCATTGTAATATGATTCCAACGAAATTGATAGCAAAATTGATATTTGGGCTTCAAGAGTGATCGCCAAGGCGAGAATAGTCCTACAGAGCTTGTTGCTATACTATGAAATAGGAGACAATCTAACTACAGCTTGGGTTGTAGAAAATGTTTAACTGCATTTAATATTTTTCTGTAGACACAAAGTATCAACCCTTAACATCATCAGTAGGCGGGCGTCCAACCCACTTTCATCTTTCACCTCTACTGACAGATTTAAGTACAGTCGAACATCCATGCGCGGCCATAAGCTACCACTGTTCCAAAATACCAAATGTCTTCCAGTCAAATCACTATAGTCCAAACCTCTCGTAAACGGCCACCTCTCCCAAAGGACCACCTCTCCTAAGCGACCACTTTTACAACCCAGCCAAATCACTATAGTCGAAACCTCTTGTAAACGACCACCTCTCCCAAGGGACCACCTCTCCTAAGCGACCACTTTTCCAATCCAGCCAAATCACTATAGTCGAAACCTCTTGTAAACGACCACCTCTCCCAAGGGACCACCTCTACCAAGGGACTACCTCTCCCAAGGGACCACCTCTCCCAAGGGACCACCTCTCCCAAGGGACCACCTCTCCCAAGGGACCACCTCTACCAAGGGACCACCTCTCCCAAGGGACCACCTCTCCTAAGCGACCACCTTTCCAATCCAGTGAAATCACTATAGTAGAAACCTCTTGTAAACGACCACCTCTCCCAAGGGACCACTTTTCCAATCCAGTGAAATCACTATAGTCGAAACCGCGACCACTTTTAACGCTGGTGATTTGATTTTTCTATTGTTTATTAACTCCAGTGAGCGACAGTTGCTCATATTTCGATGTCACTGCAGACACAAATTGAACAATGTTACAAAAGAGCGCTTTTCTCAATTCTCGCAACTGCTTTGGTTTTGCATTGCTACGCTTTGTGATTGGCTAAAAAATCTCGCGCCACTTTCTCGACCAATCAGAAGTAAAACCAAACCCAATCGTGACTTGCTCGCACGCGTTTTCCCGCGCTTGGCGCCGGCTACATGTATTTGCTTCGAGCTCTGATTGGTTCATTGGATTGTTTACGACTGCTCTGATTGGCCAGAGTAATTACTTTGGTTTTGGTTTTGCGACACTCAAATGAAAACCGCACTATAACTCCAATAAAACGAAAATGTGTCTCTTACATCAAAACTTCTATATGATACAATATTTTGCACTGACAGGTGTCTTGTACATTGAAATAACTACAGGTTCATATGATGCAAAGTTTGGACTCCCTGTGGTCTGATCTCTCGTATGCGATCACCTTGGCTTTGCATTTCGTTTACGAGAAGTTCAACTGTACGTTACAACACTCACCAAATTGCAGCGGTTTCATGCTGGCCAAATACTTCTCCTCAGCAGAGAGAGAAGAAGCTTCTTCCACAGGCCCCTTACCAGCTCCTTCAACCATCTTGCTACATATAGCCTGCTGTTCGCGGAATTCTTGAACTACTTTCTGCAGCAACTTCGCTGTTTCCTGGATATCTGGTATAAGCTGTGCGAGCCCTTCTGCTTCAGGATCCTTCTTTTCCTCTGTCGTACCTTGCGTTTGATCTCTTTGTCCTGACGAACCTGTCCCTCTTTTAGTCTGTTGCTCTAATGTGGTGTTTTGTCTGGCTGCGGTACTTGTCACAGTGGGAGTTGGATCTTCTCTTTTCCATTGGGTTGAGCTGCTTAACAATATAACACTGGTTATTCTTCTCCCTCGCCTGTTTTTACAACCCAACAGCTTGGGTGTATGGAAATGGATATGAAGACACAAATTGCATCTACATGTACATCAGTTCTTCAAGCTTGCCCAGTAGGCAAGTTGGAACCATGATGAACTGACCCAAAGGCCTTTGTAATGAGCCTTATTTATCTACAAGCTACTATCCCCGCTAGAGCGAGATTGTTAGCTTACTCGTAATAACATGTAGCCAGAGGGCCTTTGATAAAAGTCAGGTCAACAGTATCTGCTGAGTAACTGACTGTTCGCTAAATATCCCATTTCCGATTAATTCAACAACTAAGTAAATATGAGCGTTGTTATGACAGCTTCTCCATCATCTGTCAGAGAACTGACTGGTTGACGAGGTTGGTGCATGGTGTATAAACGTTACCTCCACGCCCAGCCCTGTCGATTTAGTGTCTGTATTAGAGGTTAGACTGTGCCACATTTGGCATTATTTAAGATATATAACTTAACAGACATGCAACAAAATGGACTCCAAGCAGGTTGCTCTTACTGGTTATCCGAAAGGCCTAAACACTCTTGTAAGTCACAATTACCATCCCCATACATTCAAATTCAAACTGGAATCCGAGGGCATAGGTCAGTCGAAGACTGTTAAGTGCTTTCTATTCAACAATCAAAGGGCTCTTAAAGCCATCTCGTTAATGCGAGAGAATGTAAGGTTAATAAACAACAACAACAAGAATTGGAAAAGTTGGGTGCCTTTGATAGGTAAATGTAGTAAAGACGTGATAGGTAATATGTGTAAAGCTGCTAAATGGTTTATTGAAGTTGAAAGATTGAAAATACCTGTAGGTCTAATCGTAGAGTTAGACATTGCAGTCATAGAGGACTTAAGGGCTCTTTTACGAGCCACCAAATCAATAAAAGTCATGAGCAACAAAATAATCACGAGTATGAATGTAAATAATTTTCATGTTAATTTAGCGTATTTGTTCAAAATAGTCTTCATTTTACAGCTGAGGGGAAACTTCAACTTGATTATATTAAGCGAATGAGCCGAGGCCAATTTGGTTGCTACGGGGGGAAATTATGAGGAGGGATGGGGGTGGCAAAACTACTTAGATTCAATCTATCTTTAGAGAGCCCTTTTACTTAGTTAATTTTCTTTGTTTTGTATCAGTCACAGTATTTTAGAAGCAATGACTTGTATGGCATTACAATGGCGATTTTCTTATCAATCGAAATTTGGGAAAGATGTTCGAAGGTTAAAAAATATTTACTATCTTTATTTATTGATATTTAAACAAAACTAAAACATATTGCAACGATTTTCATTTGGGATTAAAATTGATTTACTAGCAATGTTTTTAAACAGCCAATTAATATGTGCAGTGTATATGTGGATGTATGAGACAAAACAAGAACTTTGTGCATGTGAATAAGTTCAGTAAAAAGACTTCAGTAAAAAAGGAATGTTTTATCTAAATACTTCACTAAGGTAGACTATTGTAAAAAAGGCAAATGAAAATATTTTACTTGTCGCTTTTTCCGTCAACTAAAAAATTGTGTACCTTCGGGCAGAATGGTGTCTCTTGTAGGAATAGAGCTGGCGATTAGATTTCGTTTCCTTTTATAGCCGAAGCTGTTTTCAAAACATCTCGGCTTAAAGAAGCCTTGGTAAGAACGACAAGCGACGTGGCCCCGAAAATTGCCGACATGAGACGTTCTGAACAGCGAGAAACGGCTCGATTCCGCTTCAAAAATACGACAAATTACGACAGCGACTTTAGAAGGTTGTGCAATTTACCAATAAAAATTAAACATTATTGACCATATCGTTCATATCAACACCCGACGGCCAACGGTCTGTTTTACATGTAACGATCAATTTGTTATTGAAACGTCTACCAACCTCGTTCCCAAGGCCCCTATCTTCCTCTCTCTTGGATCGGACGTGCAGTTAGAGTACACCCTAGACTCCCGGTAAACACATACATATCCGTGACCTTTGATTTTTGATTTTTTTGGCGCAAATTGGTTTTAACAAGCTTAATAATTTTCCTTCGAGCATTTTTATTTTAAAAAGAGACTTTTCTTTTGATCTTGATGAAAAATTGCACTTTATCAAATAAAGACAAATAAGTGACAGGTCACGCGTGTGGTTTCCGTTCGAATTACACGCACCGGCTCCCCCGACGGTGTCAATTTGCGCGAGGGCAAAAGTAACGACCCTCCCCTCGGGTGAATGTCATTTTGTCTCTGTGACGCGGTCGCTAAGCTTTAGTATTCGAATTTCGTGGTACAGCCGTTTGGATCGCGGACAATGGCGAAGCGAAGATGGCCAGAATCGCTCCAAAACGGAGCCCTTTTAGAGACCGTGAAAGGGAATTTGGAAGCTAGCACGAATCGCACGGGTAGACATTTAACCTGCGGCCTCACTGGTGGCAATTCGGGGAGCTTGAGTTGAATTGTTTAGAATTTATTGGCTTTCGCGTGGCGAGGGTTCGCTCAGAGGTCTCCAGCCTTCCCTTCTTTTATAGTGGATAGTGGGGCGAGTGACAAAAGTTGTAAAAATGCATTTAAACCGGTCAGGATACATCAAGAGACAATAAAGTAAAGGTGAGAAGACTTTAGTGTGTAATATTTTCGATTTTTCTATCGCTTATCAATTCCGTGACAAATCGTATTATTACCTAGTATATTTCATTACTGTGTACTGGCTTCGAGTCACTCACATCACGATTGGTCTGCCTGTGCGATCATCCAATTTAAATTTTTTTTTGTGTGCCACAACGCATCGGATTAATGTTTACGCTTATCCGCGTTTGTAGATCTTTATATATATAAGATATAAACATCTAAGAATTTTACGGAGATTTTAAAGAAGAAAAGAACTGATCCATGACCTATGGTCGCTACAATGTCTGTCATTGATCGATCAGATTCCGTTCACGCATATTCATTGCTATTTTAAGACTTAAATTCAGTCAGGAAGTCAAGACAAAAAAGTGCATATCCTTAGAATTCCTCTATTCGTCAAAGAAAGAATTGAGCAAATATATATTTTTCCAACCTTAATTTCATTTTTAAGACAGTTTTGAGATTCGCTCTTTCCTGTTCTTTATAATCTTCCGGAAACCGGACATTCCACAAAGATAACAAGTATCGCAGAACATTCATAATCCATCGGACAAAATTATCAACAAAAGCCAGAGAAACTTTTGATAACTCAGACGTCAGATGTGGGTGGGCTGAAATATCTGTTTTCCGCTTAGTTGTCAATGCTTGTTAAAGGAAATATTTCACGCAGTTGTGTATGTTGTTATCGATATCGATATGAAATGTTTTGGAAAGTGAAGCGGACATTGATTTTTCTTTTGTGGAGAGTTGAAAAAGAAATGGCTGCATAAGTTAATGTTATACATGAATGGGTTATTTGCGAATATATAGTAGTTCTGTCTTTTTTTATTCGAGAGCTTTCTATTTCCGGTATCATGTGTTTAATAACTATTAGAGATTAAATGGGTCTGCTTTAAACCTCAAAATATAGTGTTGACAGTGTCTTCTTGACGACCCCCGGGGTCACGACCGCAGTAAAATTTCGTAAAATATTCTATTAAGATCCAAGTCTTATGCGATAGTCATATATTGAAATAGTGGGATCTTGCAATTGTTTTTTAATAGCTCCTCAGAGTTTATTCCGCGTGTAAGTGTAATGTGTTTCTCGGAGCTAGGCAGTATCTCCATTACATCCGGTTTGAAATATTTGAATCTCCAGCATAATAGCTGTACACTCTTTATCAAGTTTCCCGGAAAGTGACATCATGAAACTTAGCGCCCCAATTTCTCAAATTATAAAATTTGTACTAAAGTAATCAAACATGCGGGATTCCTGACCGCAGTATTTTTCAAAACCTTTTTCTGATCTGCCGGAGATACAGGCAAAGGTTGTCCGTCGTTGCATTATTATGCAGTATTACTTTATTTTGTATTAAATTTTCCACCGCAGAAATATACTCGCGCAGAAAAAATTACTTGTTTTAATGATGTATATCGGCTTAACAAGAACTTTTCAACAGTGAATATATTGCTATCATAACTCCGAGGCGACCGGCACAACAGTCATCTGTATTCCCGATTCAACTCCACACACGTCCTCAAAAGAACCAGAGACTGTTATCATAATACTGATACATATTTACAACAACGTACAATAATTCACTCACTAGTTTTCTCGTTGTTTATGCTCATATTGGCGCCAGAACAGCAACCATATAACTAGGAGAACTATAAAAACCTCCGGTCAGGAAGTGAAATTGTTTAATACCGATGCCTTGGATTTTATTTATACTTGACCAGAAATCCGCAAACATTTCCTCCCAGCAGAAATTTAAGGTGTCCCGACGCGCAAAAATTTCCTCCCGCAAAACAAATTCAGTCAAAATTTCCTTGTGCACGGTAGCTAAACTAATAAAACTATGACGTCTTTCCCATACTATTGCATACAAACGCAAAGTTCATGCTATTTTGCTCTGCCATATCGCTCATATTAAAACACAAACTTTCCCGTCCAATAACGTCTCCATTCGTAAAAATAGACCGTGAAATTCTCAAACTACGTTTCCCATGAAAACGTATTTGACCTATTTTTACCATTCTCGAAAGCAGCTTGAATGGCTTTACGACAAATGATTGAAAATTTTAAATATTGATACGTAACGTGAGATATCGAAACTAAGAATTTTAATATCTTTGCAGTGACGTAATGTGAAATATGACAATTGCTATTACAGTTTCATTATGTAACAGTACGCAAAAGACGCAAAAATTTAAGCCATTGAAGGCTTGCCGCAATTCCATTCAACCGTCATCATTATAAGCCAAAAAATCAACACAACTATGACATGTTTACCATGCCATACCGCTCATATTAACACACAAACTTTCCTGTCCCATTTAACTTTCTTATAACCTCTCCATTAGTAAAATACACCGTGAAATTCTCAAACTACGTTTCCCAAGAAAACGCATTTAACCTATTTTTACCCTTTTAAAGTAGCTATAATGGCTTTACGACAAATGATTGAAACTGATAGGTAACGTGAGATATCGAAATTTAAGAAGAACTAATACCTTTGCGGTAACGTAATGTGAGATATGACAAGTTCATCACAAGTTCTGACATCCCAATACCCTAGGGAAATTAACAATAGGTCCGGGGGTGCTCCCCAAACATTTTAGTGGCAGTATGTGACGCCCTTCTTGAAATCCTAACCGCTTTAACCAACCATATCCTCAATGCCCTAATATAGCTTCTATAAAGAATGAACAAGAAACCCCCCCGGACAAAAGTCCACAAAATTTTGTTAACAACTTTTGTCCCTTTTTAGTACTCGACTTCGAAATCTCGCTTAATGCGCAAGCGCATTAACGAGATAAAAACGTACCGTAAAGTTCTGGAGTAAGTGTCAACGCACTGCTTCATTTTGTCCAGAAGGGTAGCTATGCAAGGCGCATCTGATGAAGCTTTGTCTTGGTGACTCGGGGAATAACCATTTGATCGAGGGAGTAACAGCGGTAAGAGTACTGGACACAAGGCCACTGCACGGAGGACATCAAGCACAGCCTGGTACAGAGGAACATGACGAGCCATGTCCAACACTGCAAGGAGGAGAATATAATTAGGTTGTCATTATCAACACGTTGTTAACATGTTCCACGCTTCGCGTATTCCAAGTTAAAAAGTGCGCTGGCTTAGTCAATCTTAAGCGACCAATAAAACATCAACATCACTTAACCCTTTCACTCCCAGAGTCAACTGTGGAGACATGTAGTATAGTTCTAACTTTTGAGACTGTGGATGAAATCCTATGGTGTGACCATTCAAATGAAACCTCTTCAGCAGTACTTTTGCATGGTACCATTTGTTCTAACTTTTGAGTCTGTGGACAAAATCCTATGGTGTGACCATTCAAATGAAACCTCTTCAGCAGTTCTTTTGCATGGTACCATTTGTTCTAACTTTTGAGTCTGTTGATGAAATCCTATGGTGTGACCATTCAAATGAAACCTCTTCAGCAGTACTTTTGCATGGTACCATTTGTTCTAACTTTTGAGTCTGTGGACAAAATCCTATGGTGTGACCATTCAAATGAAACCTCTTCAGCAGTACTTTTGCATGGTATAATTTGTTTTTCAATATTTAACAAAATGAAATTTAGGAATTTTCTTGAATTTTTATGTTTGGCACTCTTGGGAGTTAAAGGGTTAAAAATCACTATTCTTATTGAGATACCTTCACAACTTTGTGGAAGTAACAGAACCTACAATATAATATCCCCGTTATTTTAAAATTACTGAAACAGCATATAAGAACTATGTTCAATGACAGGCACACCATAATGATAACTATGCACTATAAAACAAGAGATGAACTGTAGCAGGGCATTTCTACAAACCAGAGTCGTTTCTTAGGTAGGACGACAGAGCAGGAATCAGACATGACTCCCCCAGTAACTCCAGCAGTGGAACAGCGAGGCTGTACGATCCATAACTGCTTGATTCACAATACTCTGATCCAGAAGTATCGCTAGGTTTTCTAAACGTTTTGACGTAGCTTGCAAGCACCTAGAAAATAATCACATGCATAGAGTCACATTTAAAACACAGACTTGGAGTGCGTTTAGCCTTCAAGATGCAGTGAGATGTTACCTCATCTAACCGCCGCCTGGTTAGCTAAGTTTGCGGGTTCGAATCCCAGCTAGACCATCACTCAGGGTCTTAGCTGAGGAAGATGTGCAGTCTTTGCAATGACATCTGCAGATGGTTAGACATTCACGTGGCTCGGATGACCACGATAAAATGGCGGTCCCGTCTCCGACAGGGACATAAAAGAACCACTGAGGACGTAACAAAACCCTGGCTGTGACCACCCTCAGTGCCATACATTGTTCATGGGTGGGGTGGGGTAGCTGAGATCAATAATGCACTGATAGCTATTGCCTGTGGCGCCTTCATGAGTTGACGTTCGATCGCATTCTTGTAAGTGTATACAAAGCGCCATGAGACGCAAGTGACATATGTGCGCTATAAAAGACATTTATTCATTCATGCATGCATTCATTCATTCTTTCGTTCGTTCATTCATACTCTAAAGGAAAGGCTGGTATTCACCTGTAGTAGACAAGTAACATGCTCCTCTTCAGCTTTCTGTTTCAGCATGGCTTGTTCCACATCCCACCCTGATGAAGTGGAGCCTGTACCAAACCCTGTTCCTTTGGCCCAGTAACTTCTCTCGCTGCCTGATCCAGTATCGTTGTCACGACATACACTGAATATCAAACAAACAGAAACACAAAAATGAGGTCCAGTTAAATTTCTACATAAAATTTGCATGCGGCATCACTGTCAAAAAAGTTTCAAACAAAGGATTCACATTCTTTGCTGTGTCCATCATAAAAGCAGTGTTCCAGTTAAGTTTCAAAGGCAGGGAGTCGATGAATAATTTCAAGGGGTCAACAGGTTGTGGGTATCTCTAAATCTTCTTTAGTTAGCCATTTGATTTGTCAGGTCAGGAAGCCAGCCTAGTCCGGTTTTTGACCCGAGACCCCTGTTTAATCAGAACAGAGAAGGCAATGCCACTTTTCTTGCAACTGACTTGTCTTACAACACCAACGTAAAACCCACCAGAAGTCACATATGTTACCCAATGAAATCACTGATTGGCAAAATATACCTTTCACAGTCCATTCATTCACAACTCCATTTCATTCGTGTTGCTATTCAAAAAGCGACAGAAACAGAATAATATTTGAAACCATTGCAACATGTGACGCCTCTCGAGAAGCTACGCTACATATTCCAAACGTATTCCTATTAAATTCCTGATTTGCAATCCTTGTAAATAAACATAAACAGTCTGTAATTCAGGGTGTACAGCATGCAATGGCTAGTACGTTTTGAGGACAAAGGCACAACATTTTGCAGAAAAGAATTTTTTTCAGCAGAAATCCAGGTATCTAAGCTGAAGACCTACCTTCCAGTCAGAGCAGACAAAGCCTGTAGCGCCAGCTTGTGGGAGTGGTTAGTGGCACGTGGCTTGTGATGACTGAGTACCGCTAGGCACAGTAACACTATCTGAATGGCACCAACCTCCATTGCCGCCTTTTGTACTGTTACGCTTTCTTGTTGTGCCAGTGCACTATCTTGGAAGAGCATGCGTAATACCTGGAATGGTAGTGTGGCTAGGCTGCTGGCTACTGGCGATGACAGAATAGCTTCTATAACGAACAGTAACCCATTCAACACATTAATAATGTTCTGAGAATGATACACGGTAATGTCACCATTATCAGTATCATCTTGAAAAGCAAAAAAAAAAAAACATGTGTATGAATGAAAACCTAAATAATAATGCTCCCGATTTGTTTATAATAACTACACTGGTGCACTGAAATTATAAATAAATGTCTTTTGCTGCGGAGGACCTGGATGGAAACGGATTGCAACTTGAAAAAATCGGGCAAATGTTTTCAAGTTCTACAGCTTGTGTGGCGGAAAACTCGCTAAAACTGATTTTGGTTGATTTTCCTGGGATAATTCACTTAATGTATCTTCCTTTAAGTGTTCTATAACAAAGGTATTTAGCTTTAATTTGGTGCAGTTTTTATTCCAAAACGTCACAATCGCCATAACATAGCTCATTTAAGTGGATGATACATGGTTTAACATCTTTCAACAGTCGTTGCTCAACAAATGTTGAACGACATTGCAACTTGTTGAATGAGAAGAAAACACATTCTGTAAGTTGGAATAGAACCTGTCTATTTTCTGTCAACAACGTTCAACATGTTGAATGGCCTATTTTAACATTTGACATGGTATGATACACTGTTCAACATGGTTGAACAGCCGTTACAGAATCTGTTGATTAACAAATATAATATTGAACGGGGTACCACGGGCTTTAGAGAGCTTTAGACTGCTCTTAAACTGACTGCATCTACACTGATTTTGCATTTCTGGAGCTATATAAATGCTCAAACCTCGTGTGTCGAGCCGCCATATTGAATATTTATGACGTCATATGGTTGCCCAATTGTTGCATACCAACCATATTACGCATAAAAATTCAAAATGGCTGCGCGCAGGAAGTCTGAAAGCAAAAATAAACGATATTCATGTCCAATGTTTTTGCACACTAATAAAATATTAGAAATGCAGACTTTATTTGCAACAATTTAACGTCAATTTTTTAGAACAGTGGAGGTGTCCATTAACCACATCTTATGAGGGGAAAGGGTTAATTATGCCTATTAATAAAGACTTTATCCTACCTCCATCACCATCTTGCTTGGTACCCAGAAGCAGCCTCAGAAGATAACGAGCTCTGAGGCGATCCTGAAGTAGCACTTTGTCGTACCCTGGAAGGCGAATGAACAAGCCAAATGCAACAAGTGAATGGGCTGGGACAGTGCTCAACACTGATGCAGGGAGAGAAACCAAAGGCAGTGGAAGCCGGGTGGGGTAAGAATGCAATCTACCCTCACTGTCACCCCCGTCATCACCTCCAACTTCACTATCAGGGTTCACTGAGGGAGGCATGATGATGTGGCAGGGCAGGTGGGTTGACAACTGTGCAAGCCCGTCCTGTTTTGCAAAGACATCCAGTGGAGTTGGCAATGACGCAGCAGTTGACATTGTGTCTTGTGAATTCTTTTCTCGTTGCAGCCTACAGCTCAGTTCAAGAAAAGAACCCCCACAAGGGAATCCTTTGTTCATTAGGGACTGCAGCAATTGAGCTAATGTCCACGACTGCGGCAAAGGCATATCACTGAGGTTTTCATGATAAAATGAACATGAAAAGTTATTCCTTTGATTGTGTTTCTGCAAAGTGGCAGGGTTACTTTCTTTCGCAGCTAATGTGTCACTCTTGTCTGCTCGCTTGCTTTTCACATTCAATCCTGCAGCAAGACTTACAGATTCCAAAAATTCAAATCCTTCATACAGACCAAAGTCATTTGGGTCTGTCAACTCTCCTGTTGTAGGCTTCAAGGTCCTTTCCTCAGGAACTGGTTCAACAGGTTTGTCTGATTTAGGCAACAGGATTTGCTCGCTTAGTACTTGAAGACTCAACGACAATTTAGCAGAAAGCAATATGAATGAGTGTCCTGCTCCAAAGCGAGGATGCCAACCATGTTTGTGATAAAAATCAATTCCCCTAAATGTTTGTAAATTTAAATCATTCTCGACGTGCAAACAGATAGGAATTGTTTCCTCTTCCAGCAACATCTGCAAGATCAACTGTCGAATGAAACCACTGACTTGAGTGTGAAGCTTGGGTTTCTTTGTAAAATCAGATGAACTCAAGGAGGCCTGTCTCCCAATGGTTTCAACCAAAAGGCATGCCATTTTCTCTTGATTTCTCGGATGAAAACGCACACAGCTACATAAAAGTTCCACGGTTGCAGTCTCAACTGCAAAACTACTGTAGCTTGAGACAGAAGAAGCTATGCCTGGTGAGCTAAACGGCGAGTTACTGTGGTCACTATACCCTCCACAGAGCTTTGATAGTAGAGGAAACCAAAACTGATAACCGCCTTCCCCTATCCAATCTTTGATGGATGGTTCTTGACAACAAGATGTTAGAAAACGTAAGAGGTTTGGCAGGAGATCGACAGGGACACCATTTTGCATCTGTTGTGACTTTCTTGGCGATAGAGCGTGGTCTGAATCGCCCACTGAATGACAAAAGTCCACAATACCTTCAACCATCAGTTCAAGCAAGCCAGAATTTAAGAGCATCTGGCTGGTAATGGGAGACTGGCTTGCGGTTGCTAGTGTTGCAAGCCGTGATGGAGGCGACAAGAGACTTGATAATGCACTGTCAGTACGGCTGCCTTTCTTGTGATGCACTTTCTTGGACCCAGTTAGTTCTAAAAGCACTTCATAATAATTTGGACAAATGTATGACAGTGCACCAATGAGGTTGTCAATGCTTTGTTTCAAGGTATCTTGATCAGTTACATTTTGAGACAACTCATACAGGCTCCTAGAAACAAAGAAAAACAATATTAACAAATTAAAAACAACATTACAGTGGCTTTCTGGCCACCTCATTCCCAAACAATGGGCAAAACATTTTGTTTATTTCTTTTTTAAGATTGATGTGTGAATCCTCTATTAAGCACCCCCCCCCCCCCCCCACTCTAATACCACCACCCCCACCCCCCAACCCCTTCCTTTCCCTTTACAACCAGAACAATAAAGGCCAGACTGTATTACGAGGACATTTTTACCGTGCAAATCCGGGCACCAAATTGACATACAGCACTCGCAAGATTTGGGAGAAATATTACCGGTATTTGTATTAAAAAATAACCGTAATTACAGCAATAATGAATGTATAACACTTCATTGGTCAATCGAAGTATGATTTATGGACGTTTAACCACGTACAGGAAGCTTGGATGACATCGCGTTTCACCAAACTATAATATTAAGGCCCCCTGTCTATTTTGCCCTTCTGCGGTTTTCAATTGAGTGTCGTAAAACCAAAACCAAAGTAATTACTCTGACCAATCACAGAACTCGCAGACAATCCGATGAACCAATCAGAACTCGAAGCAAATACATGCAGCCGGCACCAAGCGCGGGAAAACGCGTGCGAGCAAGTCACGATTGGTTTTGGTTTTACTTCTGATTGGTTGAGAAAATGGCGCGTAGCAATGCAAAACCAAAGTTGCAATTTACGAAATTTGTTTTGACACTCAATTGAAAACTGCTCTATTGAAAACAACCAAAACCACAACAGGGAAAGTTTACCAACAGCTGGGTGCGGGATTAGACATTTTTATACAAAAAGAAAGGGTTATTGTTTTAGACAGCTTACCAAAAGCTTGGTTAACCCTTTCACTCTCAGAGTCAGTTATGGAGACATGTGGTGTAATTCTAACTTTTGAGTCTGTGGACGAAATCCTATGTTGTGACCATTCATATGAAACCTCTTCAGCAATTGATTTGCATGGTACCATTTTTTTTTCAGTATTTTACAAAATGAAATTTGGGATTTTTCTTGAATTTTCATCTTTAGCCCTCTTAAGCCTGGTTCACACTAGCGACATAACGACATAAGAACATGGACATAATGACATAAAGAAAAGATCAGTTTTTTCCTTATGTCGTTATGTCCATGTTATTATGTTCCTATTATGTCGTTATGTTGTGTTGTTCACACTGGTGACATAAAACATCGATATACGTCGTGTTTTGAATTTGCGTGACCTCCCCGTTATGTCGTTATGTCGCTAGTGTGAACCAGGCTTTAGGAGTTAAAGAGTTGAAAGCAAGTCAACCCAAGTAATCAAATTGCAACACACCTGAAAAGTGTCTCAGAAAAATGCTGGCTAACAATGTACTCGGAATCAGTTTCCTTAGCTTGCCAGATGACTGCAGCTACAGCCTGGATTTGACCAGGTGCGGTCAGTATGGAGGCAGAGGAGTCACATAAGGAAGTCAACCATGATGACATCACTGATAACCTGCAACAGAAATATTTCAATGAATGAATGAACGAACGAATGAGTGAACGAACGAACGAACGAACGAACGAACGAACGAATGAATGAACGAACGGAAAATAAAAGGCTCCTATGAGTCAAATCGTCAGTCACTATCAGTCCACTGTGGATCTCAACGCTTCCTAACTACCACCAAACCCACACACAAACAAATGCCACTGAAGGTGATGCGGGATAACTTTTGCTTTATTATCAATCATATATTACATCTCAACCCTTCATACATCCCACCCCAACCCATGAAAAAAAGAAAGGTCACTGAAGGTGATGATGGATAACTACTGCTTTATTGTCAATCATATACTGCTTATCTCTTTGCCACACCTGTCTTCATATGAAGAATCCTGTTTCTTTCCAAGTTGATAAATAAGTTCCACTGTAGCTACATTCACAACTGCTCCTCTTGTTCTCTCCTTTTCACCAGGACATTTAAGAAGCTGTTTTACCAGCACTGTACCAAGCTCAGGAAACTGAATGGACAACTTCATGAGCACCAGCTCCAGACAGGCAGAATACGCCTCACTTAATGGAAAAAACAACTCAGTTGGTATTTGTTTACTGTATCATTATGGCCCTGTCACACTATTGCGTATAGTACTAGCGTATGCCAGCGTATGAAAAATATCACTCATACGCTCGTATACGCTGACATACGCTAGGGGTACGTTAGGCATAGGTTGTATACATTTCAAGCACGGTCGCATACGGTGGCATACGCTGGCATACGGCGAGGCAGAAAAAATTTTTTAAGCATGCTTAAAAATTTTGTGCGTATTCGGACGTATGGTTTATACGCTAAACATACGCTAGGCATACGCTGAATACGCGAGAGTTACGCTAGAGGTACGTTACCCATAGGTCAAGTACGCTGGTCATATGCTGTATTTTCAAGGGCATTTTGTGAGTATGAAAATTATTTTATGAATTTTCATACGCAACTCATACGTTTCTCTCATACGCAATAGTGTGACAGGGCCTTTACTACTCTTCCCAGAAACAGCGACAGCCAGGAATATTATGGCTGCCTCAGTGATGCTGTGAGTCGATTTCAGATGCATCACGTGGCACAATTGTCTGTAACACGTGATAACATTTTGTCGTGTCACGTTTGGGTTCAAGCACTGTACAAAGGAATTTCGAACATGTGATACAAAAATGCTTGTCACGTGGCACAGACAAATGAACCGTGTGGTTCATTTGAAATAGACTTGCGGCATCACGATCGTTACTCTGAAGTAACAAATGCTGACATATTTCATGATTTTAAAACGTTCTAAATTTGATAACAGGAAAAAACGTCAAGTCAATCAGTGTGTACAAATTGCAAACAAATTGATGTCATGAAATAAGCCCATTCCAAAATTGCAATATGATGTTGTCCAAATGTTATGTCTTAAGGAACTAAAAAGCAAAGCCAGTGATACTATGATACCAGACACAATTTACTTGAAACACTTGGCTCAAGCTGAGAATTCGCCATCCAATGCGTGTAGCTTTCCCTCCTCCTCATGTTCAATCAAACTGCTTTTAACATTGCAGGCCATGACTACATGTATCAACACTGAGGAGAAGGACTGAAAGAGGTGTTTCAACAATTGTGTCCGATGTTGTAGGTTCTGCTGGACGTTTTTTACAAACTCAGTTGCTACCTTTGTGGAGACAACAGTAAAGATGAACAGGTGTTGAACACATCTGTCAGCAGTGTGGAAGGCTCCTTTGAGTCCAGATCAGGTCCTTTTGAAAGGCAGTGACCAAGTAACTGCACCCAGCCAAGACTGAAATAAAGAGTACAAAAGTGCTTATAAAAACTTCAATCAAGGGTTAATTTTGTAGCATCTTAGTTGTTTTTCAAGCATGTTATTTGCAGTTCATATGGGGGGCTTATTAGCGACATACAAAAACCATCACTATCAAAATACGACGTTTTCCAGATAAGCTGAGCTTAAGTGTCACAAGACAGATAATTCATTTCAATATTGTTCAACATGCCTGATACTTTTCTAATTTTCTATTTGAAGTTGTGCACTGGAATCGGAAAGGTCATGGGTTTGAATCCGAACGAGTCTGCTCAAATTGCAACTCCTTTAGTTGGCGCTTAATAACAATGATGTCTTTCCGTCGATAGCATAGTGTCTACACGCACATGTGCAGAAGACACATTAATCAAAAATACCCACCACAAAGTGCCATGGCCCCTTTTACAATACACACCTAGCTGCTTGGCCCTTTAAGTTTTGGAGCTCTTGATTGACTAGACTCTGAGAGCCATGAAGTGATGACCCTAAAACTTTGATCTGTGAGAGTCCCAGCACATGTGAATCACGTGGACAGTGACAGTGAATATGTACATGCTGGGGATTAAAACAACACATTACTGGATGTAAAACAAGATAATAAATAATAATAATAACATAATTAACAATTAGCGGATGACTTTCAGAATGATAGCAAGGAATATCAAGGCCGAGGTTTGTGTTCAGTTTCGGCAGATACCAGAAACTGGGGCCTTGATAATTCTCGCTATCATGTGAAAACCAAATCTTATAATTGTTTTAATATACATTTTGATCACTAATTTAAGTGCTCAATTTCTAGAACTTCAGTACAATACCGCTCAAAAGTATTAGACTGCATTTGCCGCGGTTTCACCAAGGTCAAACCGCAGTTTTGGCTGCAGTTTGACCACGGCAAAACCCCGGTTTCACCTCGGTTTTTGTTTTTGCGGTTCGTAAAACCGCGGTAAAGAATAGGACGCGGTCGTGTTTGAAAAGTATGTTGTTTCCTTTGTTTTGAAGTTCATTAACAACAATAGGTGACACGTGACGCTCCAATGATTTGAACGTGATACATTCCACATGTTAAGTGCCTGGTCGCACTACAGTCAAAAACAAAAATTAGCCCGTGCAAAAATCGAGGAAAACAAAAGAAACCACTCCGGTGGGACATGCTTTTTGTGGAATGTTTTTGTTTTTATGTCATTTTCCATGGGCTAATTTTTGTTTTTGACTGTAGTTCGACCAGGCCCTAAATCCGAAGAGGTCGGCTCTGAATGCTGCCGTTATTAAAGAAAGAAATAAAACCTAATTTTATTTCACACAAAACTTGTCCAAACTTTTCCTACAATGCATTCATTGTACATGTACATAAACAAAATGCTTAACAGGAACCTGAAACACAATTCCTTTATTTCTGCAAGGAAAACTTGGGGTCTTTCTGCATGTACCGGTATCCATGGTCTTCTATTGTTTGTGAGGTATTGTATTTTGGTCTTGTTTTGCATTTGTGTTGTTGTCGTTCTTTGTTCCTTTTGTTTTACGTAATGTGTGCTCCGGTACATGCAGAACCTACCAAAACTTGAGAGGAAAACCTTACCTGTGCAACAAGAGGTTGCTGAAGTTTAATTTTGATAACTGTTATCCCGGTAGTAAGTACTGGTTCACATACAGGTACAAGGACTTGAGTGTCATTACTGATGTCTAGTGCCACATGAGAAGGGCATGCTGAAGAGGTAATAAACTCAAGCTCAATGTGGAGGCTGATTTTATAAGCACTCTACAACAGTCTACAATATCACAATATAACATTGTCAATAACGTTCTTTGTCTATAACATTGTTTTCAATTGCTTAAATTGCCAACACAACTACGAGAATCATTTCTTTACTTTACACTCCCTATCTGTAGTTCATATGTGATTTATTCACATACCTCCTTCTATTACTTTCAATTATTGACTTTGCTCTTAATATGTTTGGCTTCATAGCTCAGTTGATAGAGCATCGCACCGGTAATGCAGAGGTCACAGGTTCATAACCCGTTAAAGCCCTGAATTTTTTCAAGGTTCTTTACAATTGCTTAAAGGGGCAGTATCACGAGGTTCCACGCGCGGCACTGTTCACTATTCTTGCACCAGAATTTTGGACATATCGCTGTTAAAAGTGATTTTTTTCTTTCTTCTGGCTATCAAAACGGATTTTTTGATTCAACAAATACCTCCACTTCTCGACGGCCTTTTTGATTTGCGGAATCAAACTTGAAAATGTGGGCCGACGTTTTCAAGTTTTGACCTCTTGGGAGTTCAAGATTTAAAGCAAACCAAACCACAGCACTTACTTGAAAGTCCTGTTGTATGCGGCTGTATATGAACTTCATGCAACAAGATGGCTGTAGGGAGACTAATAACTAAGTCACACCATTCTTCATTTACAGGAAATCTATATGACCATGCCGCAGACCGAGCACGGCGATGCTGAGCTGTGACTTTCAACAGAGCATCAGGAGGATGCCTTGGAGATGAAGGACAGTTGATACTCCCTGAAAAATAAATAAAAATAATTTGTTACTGTATAGTTACTTTAATTTAAAATAAGTCAAGTTTCCGGCAAAATTGATTTGTTTTGCAAGTTTTGATGCTACACAACCTTCTCTCTTTAAATTTGGCCGACCTTTTTTGTTCTTCTTTTACGCTTGGCAATAAAACTACTTTTCAATCCACTAAGTTTCCAAGGATATGGTTAGAACAAAAAAGTCACAACAATTTAAACAAACACAAGTATACAATTCTAGCTAGTGTTATGATTTACACAGAAGGCTTATGGCAATGTAAACTCAACGTGGACACAATTATCCAAACAGAACTTGCATCCACTCGTGTTAAAACCAATGCAGGGAAACAATTATTGGCTAATATTAAACACTTCATGGCCAATATTAAACTCATCTTAACAGTACAGGAGGAAATAAATACAATGTAAAATACTTCAAATGCTGACCATAAGGAGCAAAATTCACAATTCTCTTGGTCCAATCAGTGTCTGCAGAAGCAGTAGTTAAACTCTTGGGAGGATCTCTTCTGTTTGATCTTTTGGATAACTCTTGCATGACAGATAACAGGCCGCTAGAAGAGCTGTCTAGTGAAGTTGTCTGCCCTGCCACAATTGACTTACACACTGTTTCAAGACCACCTAAGATGATATAACAACAAATACAATAACCTAATTTAGCCGTGCATAACTTTTCACTCATGCACGTAGCGGCATGAGTTATAAAATGGGCTCCATTTTTCTTCTTCTTATTATTATTATTATTATTATTTTTTTTTTTTTTGGTGTCACGATTTTGCATCCAAATTTATGCACGCATATTTTAAATTGTGCACTTCCGGTTCATAGACTTCCGGTTACTATCACTTCCGGTAAAACAGCGTTACTGAAGTGTCACGACAGCATCTCCTACAACCGTACTCACATTACTAATGTTCACGTGCATTAGGTATATAAGACTTAGAAGAATCACTGGCTTCATTGTGGTACAGCCTTCATTTACAAAACATTCAATAGTAAACAACGTGGTTTCCAGGAACGATGACTGAATGAAAGGAGTAACTCTTCTCCATGTCGGACATTTTATCATGCTTAAAATATATCATAAAACTTTCTTACGCATGCGCACGAGTATAGGCTGCTTGCAGCCTCTTGTTTTAATATTAAAGTACATGCCACCAAACCTTGTGATTTTTAATAAATTTTATCTGGAAAGAATTTGGTTTGACACTAGTTCATTGTCTACATGACTTAATGTTTCCATAGCAACAAGATGTTGACACATGTTTTTCGAAAAATTGGATTTTTTTACCTTTTAATGAAAAAGAAAAGAGTTTGTTGTGTAACTTTTACATTTTTACACAATTTTAGCATTAATTTATTGGTTTTTATTACTTTTAAGTCAATTTGGTTTTCTGAGGTTTTGGAGCAATCCAGAAATCATATCTCTGCTGATGTTAAGATTTTTAGCTCAGGGATAAGATTTTGTATCACAACTCTTTATAAAACATTCTCCCACTCATTTAACATTATTTCCATAATGGGTTAGTATCATTAACTTTTGTCCACTCACTTGTGATGGACTACCTTTGTCTAAGCCTTTTGAAATAGGCACTCCAAAACAAACTCGTTTAATGATAGAGCAGAAAAAACAGTGACTGGAATGTGTTCATACATACCTTTCTCATAAAACTGAGTTACTGCTTGCGAGGAGTTTAAAATCTTGAACAAAAGCCACAAAAGAGGGGCTGAGAGATGTTTTACAGACGTTGATAATGGTTTCATGTTGCTTTCTTTTGATGTTTGAAGATATGCAAGAATTCCATCTATAAGAACATCAAGGTCAGTGACATTACTTTGAACAACACTTAAGAGTTGCAGTATTCCATCTTCAACAGAAGTGGGCTTTGATGAAGTCTTCACATCTGCAGGCAACTTCTCTTGAGGCAAAAACATAGCTGAGTTTAGTACCCCTTGCGTATCAGTAGAGCACTGATTAAGGCATTCCAACAAGCATAGGAGAATGTCTTTCGTAGCTACCAGTTTATCAGTCAGTTTGAGCGGTGCATTACTGCTACAACTGCTAGCATCACCTTGGACTTCACTTGACTCCTGGTCCACTGGTGTTTGATTGGCGACAGAGTTCTGTAATATCTGAATGACTAAACCCAGCACCTGGAGAAGCCAGACACTGTTATCCAGCTTGTCTACACCTGGACCAGTTGCAGGTGAAATGAGGACCTCAGCAGAAGGAAGAAGATTAACACTCTGTTTGTGCATTAGGTGATCTAAAGTTAGTTGGACTGAAGCATCCACCAGACTTGTGATAACATCAGGTTCTACTTGATGCCATGCAGCATTTGGGTTTGCCAACAAAATGTCAATGACCGGTTGCACTTGTAGGACTGCCCCTCTGTTGGAAAGTCTGCAAAGTGATGAAAGAAAAACATTACATTTTAGAACTCAACAGCACTTACCCCATGGGATCAAAGGCTCCTGTGACCCTCCCCTGTCCTAGTTGTTTTACTTCACCAGCCCTCCACCCCCCCACCCCCCCCCCCCCCCTTCATCTAACTCCCCACCCTCCCCTCCCTCCAAGTTAATAGACTGGGGCCCTAAGACGCCACAGACAGCAACCTGGATCCATATGAGCTTTCCACATTGGCATGTCTTGAACTGATGAAGTGAAGTGAAGTGCTAGATGTTGAACAGAGGGTTTCCCATCTGTGGTGAGTATCCAAAGCATGCCAATAAAATAAAACTATGACTTTTGGTTGCTCCTGTGAGGCCAGCATGTGATGTTCAATATTGTCACACAATGCCCCTACATCAGCACCATGCTTTGTGACTAATGTAGTGTAGCGCACAATCAGGCAAGGTGGGTTTGGCATGAGAAGGAGTGTGAAGAATCAAACAAACAGCTGCATCTTAACATACATAGAACATGGTTTGAAACAAAAAGCACATTACCGTTTTCTGCAAAGTTCAAGTATTGTCTTAAGCAACAGTTCCTGGAAAAGCAGAAGAAGCTTGACATCACTGTGACCTTCAACAGCTGACTGCAAAGAGGTCAGAAATGATTTCACTGGTTTTGGACTAGGTGAAATAGAGTGTGGTCCAAATGATGACATCTGGGATAAGAGTTTTACCAAAAAGTCCAAAAGATCTTCATTCCTGAGAAATGCCAACAATTCCTGATTGGCACAGTTTTTCAATTGCTGCTCAGACACCACTGTGAGGACTTGCAAACAAAGCTGCTGGGCTTGAAGAGACAATTCCGGCTGGTGCACCAAATGGGATAGTAAATTTCTTAGTGAGGTTGTGTCAAGTTTCAAACTGCTACAACAAAGTTTAATCTTCAGCCACAAGTCCAAAAGAGATGCAATATCCACGTTAAACTCCTTGAAGATCTTACTAAAAGAGAACTGCAAAGCGCACTCTGAACGGGTGTTTCCATTTCGAGTAGAAGGCCTCCTTGGCTGGTCTGTTGTTCCCCTTGATGGTGGCACTGTGGTACTCAAAGCCTTAGCAATGGCGTCAGCTTGCAGAAGCTCCAACATTTTAAGATCTTGCTCTGCCTCCATCTCGAGGCCCAGCTCCAGTCGCATGTCAATTGCAGATGACAGCTTGATGGGAGGTGGACTAACCTTGGCTTCCCATGAAGATGGCATCACTGGCTTCTCATGAACAGGTGTTGGCTGAGGCAGCTCGTTGCCATTGCCAATGTCTACAAACTCTCCCATCCAACCTGGAGCCTGGAGTTCCCCTTCAGAAGGCAATTCATAATCTTCATAGAAATCACTGCCATCAATATCTAACAGTATACTACTCTTTTCTTTTGCATCCATTACACTTGTCACTGGAGGACTTTCTGTGCCATTTTCTTGAATAATGGGAACTTGAACAGCTGCTGGTTTGGGAGTATCTGTTGTTTTATTCCCTTTTCCACCTAGAAAACCACAATGACAATAGGTTAATATCAACATCTCAACATCCCAACCCTTTGTTGGCTGTCATGTCTATCCCGTAGGAACTATCTGAAGTATTGTTAGTCTTGTGGTCCTTTGGAGTGAAAATGGGAAAACTGCTGGAAGATCTTCCAGCAGTTGTCCCATTTTGTTTCTTACAGAGATTCAATTTACGCTTGGGGTCATTACTTTTGGGGGTGGTTACTTTACAGGACTCGCTACTTTCTAGAATTACTGTTAAATTTTATCACTACTTTTAAGAGGTTGCTACATGTACTTTTGGAACTTTACAATAAGCCAATTTCATACCTTGAAGAAGATCCTGCAACAGAGAAGTGAGAGAATGAGATGCCCAGGGTCCTCCCCAGTGAGCAGACTGAGATGAACGTGGCATCACACACATTTGTAACAGCTGTTCCAACTGATCATCAGTAACCACATCAGAAAGACAAACACTGGGCTCACTTATACAGGCCAAGTGTGCTACCACCTGTAAAAACAACAAAGAACAGAATCAATCAAAGGCTCCTATGAGCCAAGTCGTGAATACAAAACAACGTTCTGATCCTCTCCTCTCCTGAGCCTTTTGCTCCACTGACTCCCCATGCCCATTGTCCAACTCCCCACCCATGGGCAGGGTAGATGACCATTACATATCACGGGCTCAATGCTTACAGCTAATTGACTGAGTGAAGCTTTGCACATTTCTCCCGTATGTTATAACTTCCTATTCATAAGTTAATGAGGGGTGGTGAATGGTAGATTTGAGACTTTGTGAAATAGCAAGAGAAACACTTCCCATGTAACTTCAAGACAATGTTACATTTTTTAGAATGTGTGAAAGAGTTGGAGATTCGTGGACCTCTTTGCAAAGCTTTGAGTATCTGAGATGTAGAGAACTGCCCAAAAAACAGCACTGTTAAGACACATGTGGAGGTGTGATGGTACAGTGGTTAGCTAGCTGGACTTCAGCTCTGAAGGATGGTGGTTCAAGGCCTGATCTCGGCCGTCATGTTGTTTCTTAAGACAAGAAAATTTACTCCACATTGTCTCTCTCCACCCAGGGCCGAGTTGTTCAAAGCCTGATTAGTACTAATCCTGGATTAACTGTCAACAGAACATGAGTTGCCATGGTAATAAACCCTGGATGAGTGCTAATCGTCCTTTGAACAACTCGGCCCAGGTGTCCAGTGTCCCCTTAATAGAGGTGTCCCTTTAATAGAGGTGATAACTAAAATGATAAAATGAGTGTTTTGCAGGTCGGAACCAGCTGAAATGTCCCCTTAATGGAGGTTTCCCCTTAATTGAGGTGTTCCAAAGTAGAGGTTTTACTGTATATTTGTTTTGGATAACATTTTTAAGTATAGGCCTGAATCGTGAGCCATGAATAGACCCAACTAGCTCATCTATCCAACTTTAACTTACCTTGCATGCAATTAAAAACAGCTCAACACTACAGGTGGAGTTCATGCTGAGGATGAAACTGATCATCTTACGCATGACAGGCACTGTGGTATTTGCTGGAAGAGGAGAACTTGCAGAAAAAACTGATGGCTGAGGTGTTGAGTTTTCAGCTTGAGGCTTTCCCTCGTCAACATGACGACGAAATTTGGACAGGTCCTTCATGTGCTGAAGAACAATAACATGGAGCAAGTAAATGTAAGGATTAGTTCATTGATGCACTTGTCTAGAATTGTTGAACATTGGACAAGAAAGCAAGGGTAAGAGAGCAATCCTGTTCGTTGTGCTACTTTTCCCACACCCCAGCCCTCTGTCACAGAAGCACTGTTTGTAAAAAAATTTAAGATAAACACCGAATAGACAGATCAGGTTTGGCCTATTGGAGGACAGTAAAATTATTTTAGTGCTACTAAAAAACAGCAACCATGATTCTAGGAAGCTGGATAACCTAGGATACCCTAGGATACTAATGTGCCAGTTGTGTAAATGGATAGACTGGCCAACTTTGTTTAAACAAAGGTAACACTTAACTGTCTTAACTGCTTAGTAATATGATCCTGTGACCCTCATGTTACAGATGGAATTTGAGTTTAGAAAAGTTGGTTTTTGAGAAGGGAGGAAAAACTGAAGAGCCCACAGAAGAAACCCGCATTCCAAGGACAAAAAATAAATAAACTTAACCCACACAGGTCACCAAGTCCTAGACATGGACCTGGGTCAAACTGGTGGGTTGCCAGTCCTCACACTGCTGCGTCATCCCGACTCCTTGGGTGATTTTTCAACAAGCTATAGATTCAGTTTTGGAACAAAATGGAGTGAATGTTAAATCATAATATTGTCACCAATGTTACCTTGTAAGCTTGCTTGCCATTTCCTTTAATAAGGCTCTGTTGTAATTGTGCTTCGGCCAGTGCCTTCTTGGGTAAAGCATACTTGGTCATCAACTTATGGGTACGTTGAAGGCGGTAGGCACTAACGTCCCTGGAGGAGCCAGCTGGTTGAGTTGCTGGCATTGGAAGCATGAAATCCCACCGACTTTGTTTAAATGATTTGCTACTCTTTGAAGGCTTAGATGATTTGCTCTTACCAGAACTTGAGGTCCCTCCATTTTTGCCATTTGATCCTCTAGAATTCTCTCCATTTTCTGATAGTAAACATAAACATACCAAAATATTATAGTTTGTAATACAGCACTGAAAACCTTTTGGAACATCCTAGCAAGTCTGGGGTATCTCAGCTAACCTATGTTACAAAAGTAGGGTTTACACCCATTAAGCCAGTTCAACTTTAAAATTATTTATTCAGGACAGAATCAATCAACAAAGATTTCTCTAGCTATCACATCACACTGGTCGATGCTCTAACCAGGGAGCGACACAAGTCTCTTGTAGCTCACTGGCTCTCAGTGGAGCATGCAACTGGTGTGTGGAGGCCGGTGGATTATAGGTTTGAATCCTGTCAGAGACTCAGATTTTTTTCCTTTGTCCCACGTTCATGACATGACGAATATTACATCTTCCTCAATGGTAAAAATGTTTGACTAACCTACTGCAGTGGTAGCAGGTTTACACTGAACTATGCATGTGTCTAGAACATGTGCCAAGAGGAGCAAAAGCCATCCAACTAATGTCAAGTCTGCAGATTCCATGTCTACTTTGAAATTCTTAAGCAGTAGAAGTCCATCCAAGAGACTCAGGAAACTTGTTAGAACGGGTTCTATGGATGGAGACTGCTGGCTCAAATTCACAAGTACTGCAAACAACCTGGAAATGCAAATAAATAAATGGACTTTGTTAAACAAGGGTGATACTTAACAGTCTTGTGACAGACAAACCCGTGGCCCTCAAATTCCAGTCAAAATTTGAGATTGGAAATGTCATGGTTTTTGAAGAGGGGGTAAAAACTGGAGGACCCAGAGTATAAACCCTTGGAGCAATGATGAGAACCAACAACAAACTTGACTCACATAAATGTAATGACACAGAGTTTGGGAATTAAAAACTGGGCCACATTGGTGAGAGGGAGCGCTCTCACCACTTCAGCACCCCATGCTTCCCACAAAATGGAAATGAAATCATGTTAAGGTATATCCTTTCCTAAATTATTTAACACTGCATTGTAAGAGCTAAAACACTTTGCATGTGCTTTACATGAACCTTTTACTGATCTAGTTTTCAAACATGGCAGGCAACACATATTATGCAAGCTAAATGTAACAGTTGACTCAGCAGGAAAATTGTCACTAATGAAATGCAGAGCATTTAGCTGAACTATAATCAATGACAAAATCAATGACAAAATAACCTTAAATATTTACACCTCTTTTCTGATGTTTGGGAACACTTGTCTTATCTACATGTATGTAATCAACAGTTACAGAAAAGATGCAACTTTCTATTAACACTTTCACTCCCAGAGTCAATTATGGAGACATGAAGTGAAGTTCTAAGTTTTGATTATGTTGATAAAATCCTACGGTATGACCATATGGTGTGGCAATACTTTTACATGGTACATTGTACCATTAGTTTTTACACAGTGTATGGTATTAATAACGAGCGTAAGAAAAATAAAACAAAAACTTTGCATTTCCATACCTTTCTTGGGGAAATGTACACTTCTGGTTTGAAGAAAAGAACTCTTTCAAGACACTAGACAAAAATTCACCCCACCATGGCCTGTTGCCACAAGCATTCAGGAGAAGAGCTCCAACTCTCTCACGCTTCTGAGGAGAACCATGAACACAGAGATTCCTAAACAGATGTTCACACATCGCAGGTGTCACTTGACTTAACGAGGGTTGCCACTCTGGTGACAGCTTTGATTTTGCCAAATAGCCATCTAAAGAAGGACCAACGCCCATCAGAGCAACCACAGTGTCAATCAAATAGTTGCAAATGACCTGCAAATGATCGTATTTGGCATCATCAAGGAGGATACTGCACGGCTACATTCTTTGTTGGATGTCAACCTACAAATGGATTGCTCTAGAGGTTAAGTTGATGTTGAAGATCCATGCACTCATTGTATGCTTTGTGGACCTTCCTTTCCTCTTCAGTAAGAGATGCGCCCTTTCCAGACATATCCATTCTAGGATTCCTAGGCTCCGCGGATTGTAACAGGATTCGCAATTGGGTGCAAGTCAAATTGTAGTGGCAGTGGATATCCTCCAGAAGACTGTGCAGTATTGGTAAACATTGCTGGTCCTGAAAACCTGCATCCAGAAGTTGAGTTTCTCCACTCATTGAAGTATGACCACATAATGGGTAACCATAGAATTCTCCAATCTTTACACGGGCTTTTGAATTATTCTTGGGCCTTCCAACTACAGTCAACTGGGGAAAACAAAAGCAAAACCAGTTTATACAACTGACATGCAAAGGCAATTATCTTGCAATACACTGTTTACATTATGATGTAATATGCATTAACAACCGCCTCGCTAAGTGGAGGTTGGGTGACTGGGACATTCAGGAGCTTCCACTATTGGCAGCATGCTCCTAGATGGAGAACTGCTGCCATGGCTGGCAAATCCTGGCAACCCAGTCGTGAGGCCCCAAGCCATGGAAACAGGCACCCATCACACTGCCATAGCAGTGGAAAGAGGAAGGGAGGGGGGGGGGGGGGGGGGGGGGGGGGGGGGGGGGGGGGGGGGGGGGGGGGGGGGGGGGGGGGGGGGACGCCTGCCACAAACACACCACAAGAAAACACTACGAGAGAAACGCCACACCAAACATGGCTGACTCTGACAGGACATGGAATCCTAGCACATGCGCACATGCCAGATACCGCTGACCAAAGTGATTACACACCCTCCTTGTTGTTAACTCCATGAAATTACATTTAACTGCATCAAAGAGAGAAAAGTACCAGTTTTGT